>LPNX010161852.1:0-130671 GCA_001517045.1 Pseudotsuga menziesii | reverse complement strand
AATGTTTCAAATGACAAGTGATATTTAGGATATGCTTAAATTGCAAATTGAATCCCTTTAGCTCAGGATGGTTCAGAATGTTGCAGTTGCAGTTCTACTTATACTAGAGCTTTATCCTTATTCAGAGTGTTATAGAGGATTGAAATAAAGTCGCTAACCATATGGACACTTTATCATGGATGGATAAATGTCTTTCAGGATGAGGGAAAGATTCACACAGAGGACAAAGGACAATCATTTATTTTTTGTATTGTCAACATTTTTCAGTCTCAAGATGCCATTTTTACTGCTGATTAATTACTATTTTTAGATATCATATCTAAGCGTATTTTTTATCTATTGACTTTTTTGTTGATAATGCTGCCATGATGATAATGCTTGGAGCCTGTTTCCCACCATTTATGATTTATGTATTTCAATTCTTGGAGACAATTGACATAAATAAACAATGGAAACGTAAAACATCAGATGTTAAGATATTGATGAAATGCCAAGGACATAGTGGTATTCCATATTGTTAGTTTCTCCCATCCAAAATATGAATTAGGTTCATTCAACTCTAGAGAAGTATTGATTTTCTTCTTGGACATTGACAACCCTCTTGGTGCATCGAATATGCTTGGACGTTGACATTCCTCCCTGAGCATCAGATTTTGTAATCAGATTTCACATTAGCAGATTCCAGATTTCATAATTATTTTGACTTGTAGCTGACGTGAATCCAAACTTCATCTGACAACTCAGATTATTTTTCCCTCAATCCGATTTGGGAATGGACCGCCAATTTTGAGTATTGTGGAACATGAAATCTAGCTCCTAGTTCTCAAACATGTCTTTTTGGATTGAATTTCTGGGTATGGGTTTTGAATTTATGGTTGGCGAGTATTTCTGAATATCAATTTTCTGCTTGGACGTTGGCATTCCTCTTTGTGCATTGAATTTCTGCTTGGATGTTGGCATTCCACCTGGAACCTTGAATTTCTGGATCTAGGTATCACATTTCTGGTTGGCGAGGATGTATGGCTATCAAATTTATGCTTCCACATTGACATTTCTCTTGGAGCTTCGAATTTCTGGGTATTGAAATTGAAAATTTCTGTTAACTGAGAATTTCTGGTTTCTGCTTGGCCTTATAAGCAGAACCACTGAAATCATCTGAGGCTACCACTACTCAATACGGCATTTGATGGTTACAGAAGATTCTTAGAACACTTTCGTTGATTCTTGTAGTCATACAAATTATTCACTACAAACTGTGTACAAGTCAACCATTTTCACGTTTTTCACATTAATCAGTGATAAGAAGCACATACATGTCCATTGAGCTGTGGTTTAGTAGCAAGTTGGAGTGCTTTTCCAAATAACCAGAGTCCTATTCAATCAATTGGCTAAAACCTTTCTTTTGTAGGTTGATTACATACTAGGTGACAATCCAAGGGCCACAAGTTACATGGTGGGATATGGGCCAAACTATCCTCGTCAGGTCCACCACAGAACTTCCTCCATTGTATCTTACAAAGAGGATTCATCTTTTGTTAGTTGCAAAGCAGGGTATTCTACATGGCTAAATCGCCAAGGAAGTGACCCTAATGTTTTAGTAGGTGCTCTTGTTGGAGGACCTGATCAAAATGATAACTTCGTTAACACAAGAGACAACTATCGGCAAACAGAACCTACAACCTACAACAATGCCCCCATGCTGGGAGTTTTGGATAGACTTCAAGGTGGAAATGCTGGACACATCCAAACTCTTCCAGGTATCATTGTATTTGATGCAATTTATTTGGTTTAAATTCATTTCAGTTATGTTGATGGTGGTGTTATAACCTCTATTCTTCTGGTAGTTGTTGTGCCTAAGCCTGGATCAGGTTCAGGATCATATGCACCAACTATAGTTCTAAATCCAAAGCCAACGCACTCTCCTGCACCTAAACAGGGCTCTCCACTTCCAACTTCCCCACAGAGTAATACCTACTCATCTTAAATATTGGCTACCACAATGCTGGTAAGAATTCAATTTCAGTGTGACCATAAAGTAAATAAGACCAATCTTGGCAAAACACAGGGAGAAAAAGATTAGTTATAGTTTCAATTTTACAACTAAATCTATATTAAGAATTCTAATAGAGATTTGATTATAGTTCTGAAGCCAAAGCCAAAGCCCTGCCCTGTCCTTTAATTACGTATATTTAAAGGAAGGTTTTCTACACAAAAATTTATTGCGGTACTTAGAGCCAAAGCTTTAGTCATTGAATGATGATACTTAGTATCAATTTTTGCTATGCTCTAGTTGTTATCAGTTAGGAAAGGCTTTAGAGTTTAGTTCATGGTCATTTTAATTCTGGTTGGAAGAGTAACAAATAGGGAAACTATTTTGAGATGTATGAAAAGTGCATAAATTCCAGAGTGAACTATGTTGAGTAGGTTAGCCCTGTGCCTTTTGGGGGGCTGTCTTAGGTCAGCAAACTCGTATTTATACCCAGCTAGGCGCCTCATTTGTTACACACTCTCTTTTGAGGAGCACTCTCTTATGCAAGCACATATTTGGTCATAGTGATCTGAAGAGGATGAAGGAGAGACTATCTTGTCTCATGGGTTTTGGTCTTGGCTTGTATTTGGCATTTATATATATTGAGGAAGTTCTTTGCTGGGTTTTTCCCATTTATGGTTTTCCCAGGATACATCTTGTGTTATCTCTTTTGTGGTGTGTTATCTTTCAGAAAGATCCTAAGTAATGTTATATTGTTTGCAGGCATAATAGTTACAAGTATAACAGAAATTTAACAAACTAGATTGGAAAAAATTATAAATAATTCATTGACAATAAAAGTGCTTAGGAGAATGGAACACAAATTAAAACCATAATCAGGCCAGCCCCATGTCTAAGAATAACAAACTTCATACTGCCAGGACGATGACTAGATGTTTGTTGAGCCTTCTCCTTTCAGTGGACTGTTTGAAATTGTCATTTCCTTATCATCAAAGGGGGGCACAAATTGGTGTTCTCTCAGCCCAGCCCAGTCGTAGTGCCTCATCTTTGTAAGGGTTTCGTCCTCTCATCTCGGTTCAAGTGATATACATTGAAGCAGGGCTGACTTTATTGAACCAGGGTTTGAACTTTGAATGAAAGGCCAGCTCTGCCCTTAAACCACATTCCCTACCCACACATTTCCTATAGTCTTCTTATATTTTGAAATATGAATAGCTACAGGCACACCCTTTTGCTAAAGTATTTGGATCCTTGAGTTCTTGGTCAGACAATGGAGTGCCTTTGGAGTCTTTACAAGTTTAGACTTTAAAGTCATTTATCCTGATTTATTTCAACTTATGGTAGCAAATGTTCAATTTCTTTCTTCCATAGTCTGTATTTCAGTGTTGAAGGTTACAGTTCCATTTCTGTTTCTTTCTTGATTGTGTGTTGGTAAATTCCTTGTTTGTGTCAAAAACTTAACCTTTTTGGGGCTCAATGTTTCTTCATCTAGATTCTATTATGTGGATAGAACGTATTTGTCACGAACTTGTTAAGTTCAACTTCTCCTTTTTGTTTTCCTTTAAAACACACTGCACCATGCCTTCATGTAGCATCTAGAAACTTTATGAAGTAATATCTGCTTCTCAAGTGAAATTGGACTTCTTAACTTAATCTGTTTGTTTTTATTATACGTATTCACTTTGGCAGTTGGCAACTTCTTATTTTGTTCAGGCTCAGCAGACAAGACTAACAAATTTTGGGACCTTGAGACATTTGAGCTTATTGGATCACATGGACCAGAGGTAAAAATGCTCATTAACAATATTCATCAAAGTCACTGTAAATTCATTCTGTCTTGTCCCTGGCATGCATTGAGCTTGGATATCACTTTTGGCTGATTCTATATACAGCAATTGGCGAAAGCCATAAATTTTGATCTATAAGGTGGTATGATCAGCTACTATTATTTTTAAAATTAGTGTATTGATAAGGTGCATGCTTCTGTGCTTTCCTTGATTGTTTTATGGCATGCTAGTGAATGATCATTGTATTGAAAATGAAATATCTTTCACTTTTGCAGCAGGTAGGGCCATATGCTTTTGGAACTGTGCCTAGATCAAATAAGCTTGCAGTAGAGAAATTGAATTCTAATGGACATTTGGGTGTTAAGCAATCAGTGGATGCTAGTAGAAAGAATGGTAATGTGGCAAGGCCCTCTTCATCACATGGTTTGGAATCAGGATTGAGGGAAGCGACGCTAACTTCATCAATAGCGGGTAGATTTTTTACTTGCTTTGCATTTAGCAATTCTATTGCTCTCTTCCTCTATATTTGAAAATTTTGCATTGAATATTAATATATTTTGTTTATATTATAGGCTTATAATTATGAAGTATTATATGTGAACTTGCATTTTGGATTCTAAAATGCAATTTTAGTTTTTGTTATTTCCTTCTAATTACATTCAGAAAAATACTTGAATATAAATATGAGACTTTTCTTGTTTTATTTCATTTGATTTTCCTGGTTCTTACAACTCATATCTGTGTAGCCTTTGGAATTGCCCCAGGCACACCTCAAAGAGCCGGATTAGGGTGCCAAACTAAGAAAAAAGAATCTAGGGTGAGAAGCAGGAACATTAGGAGATCTGAAATGGGAGAAAACATTCATATAGAATAAAAGGATTCTACTTTTAGTGATTATCATCTCTATGTCTGACAATGGGTTTCTGATTTACACAATATTAAGTTGTTTATTTTTCCTTATTTTCATGGTCTTTGATAAGTGTTTGTTTCATTTGTGCACTTTAAGAGCTGAACCAGGTCCTAAATCTGAGCATCATTGAGGAACTATCATAGCTGGGATTTTGAACCTTGTTATTATGCCTCTCTTGTTTTCTGTCTAAAAGGAATACATGCTTGTTGGAATGCTAGGCAACTGTTTAGTTGCATTCTGTAACTAGTAATATCTTGTCCACATGAGAATTTGAGATTGCTGCTTTTATTAAGTCTGTTTATAGGTAAATCCACTATATGTGGATTTGCTAACAAACAGACTGATCACAAACATAGCTGAATTAACTATTCTTTTTAGTGTACTAAATTACTAATTACATCCAAATTATATTCCATCAGGCCAATATATGTCTCCTCACGATCCTGACGAGGGGCCCTCTCTAACTGGTTGGAGGGTGCAGCGGTGGGAAAGCTCATGTCAATAGGTTGCACTGCATCCCCTTTTTGAAAATTCTGATACAAATTTTGGTGGACAAGCACCAATGATGACTATCTGGAAGAACACGGTAAATATGAACATATCTCCAACTAAGGACTACAAAGGTTCTCTATCCATTGCTACACCAGGAAATTCAAATGGTGGAAATAGTGACAAATGTAACTCTGACCTAGCTAATAAGCACAATGACGTAAGGATGCTAGAAAGAATTGTCTTTTCAAGTCATGGGGGGGAGGTTGCTTTTGCTTTTCGCTATGGCGATGTTCATTTATTATCTGGCAGTAACGTTTCTCCCATAGATTACTACTGTTCCCCAGTTGGGGATTCTGTTGCCCTACCAGCTTTCTCTTCAACTAGTTGTTGCCTGGCCTCAGGTTGGCATGATAACAGAAGGGATTATAGTGTACTGAAGATTCTACGTATTCTACCTCCTGCTAGTCAAAGTAGTCAATGGAAGGGTAATGCAGCAGCCTTGGAACGAGCCATTGCAGACATGTATGAAGTTGATTTTATTTGTTATCTTGTTGCATCTCTGTATTTATATTGTTGTTACATTCACTGGCCTACAATTTGATTATTCTCATCCATTACCAGATTTTGGTGGAGCCTCTGTATTGGAGTTGATTGGTGGGATGCTGTTGGTTGTGCACAAAGTGCAACAAAAGATGATATAGGTAAAATCAATGCACATTGTCAAAGGATAATTATGATCAATTATTCGTTGGCTAAAGATAATGGTTTTGTATATAAGGGTTTGATAAATCCAGATGCATGGTTGTTATGTGATGTGTCTGTAGTCACAGCGAATAGAATATTTTGTCAAGTTCTGATCCCTGCTATCTGCATCTGGTTTCACTAGCTTATGTATGAAGCAACCAGACATTGTGATAGGCATCTACATGTTGAATGTATATCATCTTTTGAGACCATATAGTGTTTGGAAGACACACGATAAAGACTCCCAAAAATAGATAAGATATATCAAAGGAATAGTTGAGCTTTCTGCTCTTGGCTGTGAATTTTCATTTTTGGAGTACTTACAGTTCTAAAAGTTGCAGACTTGTAATGACTGAGAAGATGGAAATTACACTTAGACATTTAGACAAGGTACTAACTAAAATATCATCCAAGTGTCAAGAACAGCTAAAAATATGGCCATCCAAACTTAGCTACCTGGTTATGGAAGCAGCCTTAGTCTTACAACATCATTAGATTTCTTGCAGTGATTAGAATGTTGTCTGGAGCTGCAAGGTATGCACATCCCAACCAGTATTCTCTATGGGCCAACATGAGGCCACGTTGCAAACTCAGAGAGGGAATATCTTCACAAGATCCAAGGATTGGGCCACCTTAAATGTGATAGGTCAGTCTTAGGAAAGTTTATTAGTTGACATAAACTCTGTTTAGATTTGCTTTGAGAATTCAACCAGGGACAGAATGGTGATCCTTCTGGAGGAAAGTGTGCATTCAAGAGACCTTCATCACTAGGCATTTGCCAGAAATTCAAGTTAGAAGTTGTTCTGCTTGTTTTGAGAACTTCATATCCAATATTTTTTGGCATGGAAAACTCTACTGTTTTTTTCTACAATGTTAACATTGAAGGAATATATCTTCAGTGTATAGCTTCTTTTAATTCTTATGAAGAAAACCTTATCTGCAGGCCTTAACTATGGTATTGGACTTGACTCCATTTTCCTTTGCAATTGAACTTGCTGCTCTTGCATCAAAAAGGGAGTTTTTGAATTTGGAGAAGTGGCTAAATGATAATCTTAGTAGTCAACGCGATAAGTTATTTGAGGTAAGCTGCTCTCTGTTTATTGTTTTTGTGTAATTAGTCTTAATTACTTAATGTTGCATACTTGGGTATTTAGTGGACACTGATTCCTAAGTCAATTTGAGGTAAATTGAAAGGTTGCTTTATTTGTTATCCTCATTGTAAAGTTCTTGATGACTGAATGTTGTATCTTTTCATTACTAAACACTTGTTACTTTGGTTGTAGGCATGTCTGAAATTTCTGAGGGAAAGAACTTTATTTGAAGCATCAAATGACTCTTTAGGAAATCCTGTCCAACGTTCTGGACCTATTGTCAATCTTTCTTTGGAGACACCTCTCCAAAAATGAAAGATGTTAGAATCCTCTACCCCATAGGCAGATAAAGCCTTTAATTTGTTTCCTCTTTAAAACTTTGGTAACCAATATACTCTAATTTTGCTTAGTCCAAGCCTGAGGAGGATCACAGTTTATCCAAGCATTTTTAATAATTAACCCTGGGTAGGATGAGAGAGTGCATCCCCTTTAAAGGAAATAGATGACAGAGAATTCTAGGATTGCAAAGCTACTGCAGGCCATTCAATCACAATATTAACCACATTAGTTTCTCCCATTTTCCTTCAATGTACAGCACAACTTCCAACTAACATTAGGAATAGACTTATGTTCAAATAAACCCACCCATTAAAATTGTAAAAAAAGTATACTCGTTAATTTTCTAAGCAAAACCACATGAATGCCACAAAGAAGAATATTAGCCTTTAGACATACATTGCAGCAAGTACAGTTCATATAATGATAAACACATCAACCAAGAAGAAATCACAATAAACCCAAAAATGACAACTCCTTATGAGTCTTAGCCAAGTTGCATTCCCACATGTCTGAACTTTGAAGAGATTAAAACCAGGAAATAATTCCCAAGATTCATAACCCATCCTACAGTGTCTCCCAATCATGATCAGCAACAAACTGACAGGTAAATTCCATTCCATACCAAGGCCATAACAAAGAGGTTTATGGAAAGAGATAAGAGAGCCTAAAGTATTGCAAAAAGTGGCTAGATCGTGCAGAGGCTTATCGTGCAGAGTCTTAGGTGAAAATTGCTTTGGATTATCAACGGTTTTCAACAAGTGCACCTGTTTCCCTGCTGGTTCTCTCTTATTACATGACCAATCTGTCTGCTCGTTGCAGGTATAGCATCCCTGTCGCTATTCCTAGTGTTTTCATTTTATTTTTTAAAACTTATACAAAGCGTGGATACAGCGACGGCAAGGCGTGGATACAGCGATGGCCAGGCATGGATACAGAGATGGCCAGGCATGGATACAGCGATGACAAGGCATGGATACAGTGACGGCTAAGCGTGGATACAGAGACGGCCAGGCATGGATATAGCGACGGCTTAGACATCTAACGAAATATAGAACATTGTCGCTCTTGCAACGTGTTGAGGCCTGGAAATTCGCAGGCGACAACAGTAAGGGATTCTCCCCAATCAACGTTCCCAACTAGCCCGTTGACTATTTCCTATAGGGAATCCGTCCGGTTTTACGGTCCGGCTACCGTAGGTCAAAGTAACAACAAGGGTTTTACCGGTTGCGGCCCGGTCCAGCAAAATTTGTATTTTTTGACTTAAATATGAAATGCAAACATCTAACTAATTATGTAGGGTGGTGAAGGATGCAAGGAGCATTCACAATGTGATGCGCAAGTTCTTACCTCTCGTCTTAGGCTCACCATGCATCTGAATCACACATGCTGAAACGAGAAAAGATGACTACCTATCTATATGCCTACCCATCTATCTATTCTATCCTATCCCCAGGGAGCCAACTTGTAAGTAACATATATGAGTAATGTGGATGCGAACGCATAATAAAAGGCAATTACAGATAGCTGACATTAACTTTTACACGCACGAATAGCGAAAGATATTTCACAACCAGATAGCCAATTGTTTATGACAAGCATACATTACTCATGGTGGAAATTTCGTAAAATAAATCAGAAATCATTAAACAAAGACATAGGTCATAAAGTTAGAACGATCTCACGATTCATGGATACAATGCTGAAAAACAAAGTAGTTCATCTTTCAACTATCCATGGAAACACATTTGAAATCCCACCAATCTTCTTTCAACAGGCAAACTGTAATATTTTATTGCAAAAGGAAGTAGTTCTTCTTACAATAACCTTCCAGTCTTACTGGGGAAAAAAGCCCCTATTGCTTCTATGCTTCCTACTTTTATACAAAAAGGTAAAAGTGGTTGGGTTGCCCAAAGTGACCTTTGGGCTTCCCAACCTTTTGCTTTCCCAACGCTTCATTTCTCAAAACTTTTACAAAAAATATTACATTAATAAAAAGTTAACCGGTCCTCTATGAGGAGGATCCTGCTTGGTTTTCAAAGAATTTTTTCCACGCTGCTGCTTCAGCAACGAGGCCTTCAAAAGCGCAGGGCTCTAGGAACTGGATGTTAATTTCAAACTTGTCAACTTGGTTCCTGATGGCCTCAATCCTTGCTGGGCTCAACCGAAGCTGGTCTTCTAGAATCTGTATGCTAATGGCTGCGTGACCCACTTCGTTCTTCAGTACCATGGCATCAATGGATTGAATCTATTGCGTCCTGGCCTCTGCATCTTGATGCCCTTTCTGCAATATGTCCACAAAGGTCTCATGATCTGGGAACTCTTCAAGCCTAAGCTCAGCCTATGTCTGGAAGCGGTTGTATGCATTAAGGAACCTTTTAAAATATTCTGAGCATGCTACCTATGTCCTTCGGATAGCCTTATTAAAGTCTTCAGCAGTGCTGATGGCAAACTCTACTAGGTTGTGATCTTTCCTGAAGGTTTGATGATCTTTGGATGGTAATTCTCCTGGAATCTCGGCATCATCTTCTGGTCTTGCCATTCTGGCGTTCAAGACCTCAAGAACATCTTGGGACCTGTCTACGAAATAGGAGGAAGTTTCTATGATCTCCTCTAACCTGCTGTCCATCTGAAGAAACTTGCATCTTTCTTCTTCCAGAGCAGTCTGCAGCTCCATCATTTTAGCCTTTTGCGCTAGGATATATTCTTTAAATGGTTGCAGATCTACTTGCTGTTCCTTTTCTGTCTCCAGTTCCGCAGTCAGAGAAGCCAGCTGTTCTTTCAGTTCTTGGGTGTATGCAGTATTGGACTCATAGATAATATACTCCTGCGCCTCTAGGTCTTCCACCTTCGCCCTCAATTGTTCCTTTTCATTCTTCAGATCTTGAACTTCCTGTTGTGCATTTTCTAGAGCCTCTTGTGTTGTTTCCTTGGCTTGCGCCTCTACTTGGAGGGCATGGATTTCACCCTTTATGGATTCCATTTCCCTTAACACGTGTTCATACTTCCTCTTAAGTCTGCTACCCTCTCCTCTTTCTTGTCTCAGGATGTCTTTTAGCTGAGCAGTGGTCTTCTTAGCTGACTCTAATTCAATCACACCTTCTTTATGTTATCAGCGGAGGCATCAATTAGTGCATCCCCGGCTCTTATCGTGAGCATAGGATCTTTGTCTGTCCCTAGCATGACTGCTGTATCTGTGACCATCTTCCCTGATAGATCTTTCACCTCCACCTTCTTTTCCGTCCTCCTCATTATTCTTTTAGTGGTCCTGTCATAGTATACAGTATTGAAATCAGGGACTTCTTCCCCCTTCTTCTGAACGAAAGGCACTATTTGGAGCATAGGGGTTACATGAGTGCTAGCAGTAGGTACTTGAAGGATTTGCACCTCAGGGTTTTCCTCTTCCTGACTCTTCCCTATTGGTGTTTCAGAGGCTGACTGTTGTGTTAACTTTATCTTTTCAGCCTCCTGCCCTTGGAGCTCTTCATTTAGATTTCTCTATGCTTCTTCGGCTGCTTGCCTGGCTGCCTCTTCTGTTTCTCTGGCTGCTTCTTTTGCTAGTTCAGCTGCTTCCTGGGAAGCTTTACTTTTCTCTTCTTCTCCCTTTTGCAGCCACTCTGCAGCCTCATTTTCAGCCTCTGAGCTTCCTCTCTTATCCTTTTGGCTGCTTCTTCAACTCTGGCTTGTTCAGCTTTGGCCTGCTCTGCCCCTTTTCCACCTTTGGTGGGGTTCTTTGGTTTGAATCTTCTGCTGAGTGCCGTCATGTTTGGAACTCTCCAAAAAATAGATTCATCCTTATCATAATGATGGGTATATTCAAAGAACACTTTATGCTTCTTGCAGTGCTCAGCCACTTTACCAAGAGTGTCATTGCGCCAGAAAGGCATCTCCCCAAAATGGAACTTCTCTAGTTCTTCTATGAATTCGGCAGCTTGTTTCACATTGGCGAATATGCAGCTACCTAACTTGAAAGGTAAAGGGGGATATGCAGCCTTCTTATGCTGGAATAGGAAATGACCAACTCCGTCAATGAACACTTGTCTGACCGCCTCTTTACGGATTATATAATCCGTTGCATACTTCGGCAGCAGATAAGGTGTCTTCGAGCCTCCATACATTCTAAGATACATACCATTGTCTGTCAAGAAGTAATCTCCATACTCCTCTATTACCTGAATAGCATCTTCCGACATGCAGTCACATTCCTTCCGGAAGATAAGCTTGTATAGTGGCATAATGAAATGCTCACATACTTCTCTGTAATAACTGTGGTATTGATGAGCCCACAGTGGTTTGTAAGATGCATATACAGGCATTCTTTCCCTATCCCAGGCACACTTGAGGCCAGGGAAAGGCTGGTTGCATAGTATGCAGTCTATCAAAATGGAACTCATATAGAATTCAGATTTCTTCCGGGCTTCTCCTCCTCCCAATGCTGTAGCTACGCAAGAAGAGAGACTACTTGATACGAGGCTGGCCCAGTTGAAGATTGTTCCTTGGGTCGCCACATGGAACATAATGGGGACCCATTCAAATTTGAAGAGTCTCCCACTGGCTCTACCAAAGATCCTATTTAGCATCAGAGCTACAAATCTGTAAGGAGCTCTTAAGCTCGCTGTATCATAATCCTCGGTTGCTCTGTGTCGATAGAGCTTTCCTGGCAAGAGCATTCTCTTCAGGGTTTCCACCAAATCCATCCTGAGGTTATCCAACCAATCATTTGAAAGGAATATTTGAGGCTCTAGCAGGTGGTAAGCCAACGCCACATATCCTGGGCTAAATGCAGCATAGCCCTGACTTTCGACATTTCCTATAAGCATTGTGTTGTTGTTTGTGTGGGGCAGAATCCATCTCATAACATCAGAGCATGGGAAAAGCTCTAGTCTTGTAGCCACGTTCATGATGGCGTATTTCTCTATTTTGGCATAAATGGGCTCCTCTTCGGGACCCATGTCTAGGACTTCCCTGCGGGAAATCAATCTGTATATCTCATCCCATTTATACTCAGGATCAACACCCGAGACACATTGGGTGTCCTAATATATATATTCTGTCTGCGTGACGACCTCTATTGCTGATTGTTCTTTAACCATAGGGGCCTTCTTTTTCTACCTTTTGGACATTGTAAGTTCTTCCTGCCATGTATAACATTATGACATTAAGCAATTTGAATTTGCGAACATTGTGCAGCAGTTTAATCTTTCTCAAGTGTATCATGACTGTAATGAAATTAAGACATAAGCCCCTCAGGCTGAAGAATTGAACTAGTATGCAATACTGTGCAATGTGCTATTATCCTATGTCTAGTGTGATAATAATCTGTGCAACAAACGCATGCATTGCACAGCTCTATAATGCCTTGAGACTAGGGTGCAATATTGCATGACTTGATTTATGTGAAGCATACACAGTTCTGAACAATCTACCACTGTTGCATAATATCAAGCTTATCAACTATGTTTGAGACAGCATTAAATCTACACTATTATGCGACATGCCATTTTCCCAAGATATCAATACATTGAAGAAAAATATGCACATCATATGCAGAGTGCCATTTAAAGTGAAAACCGGTCATAGAAACCAATGCATGTACGCACGATCCAACAATGCCCTAACTAAAAAAAACTAAACTACATCCTACGCAATACAGTGAGCCACCATCTCGCAGTACCGTTTCCCCTAGTAAAATAACTTGCAATGCAAATGTATGGAGCTTAAAAGCAAAAGGCCAATGTATCTTTCACAAAATCAAACATTTTGACAACATGGTTTTATCAAGAATGAAAACGGCAATAGTTCATGCTACTCGCGGAAAGGTAATTACATCAGTGTGGATATACACTGCGGGCATAAACATTCTTTTTCTGCATACGACGCTTTCATCCAACCCAGCTATCTTCAAAACACAATACTAAAGCAGCACAGCCCTCAAACCACCTAGGGTTTCAGAGAAACAAGACCGATGGACGGCGTGGAATGGCGCGGGCGAGAATTTTGGGGTTCGACAACCAGGTAAAAGGAAAGAAAAAACACCAGTGGAGGAAACTCGACCGCAAAATTCTTTGAGGTCTCATCATTACAAAGGAAAAACCAGGTGCAGGCGGCATAACGACTGCCTGCACCGCGTCTTCATCCACTGTGCACGGGGTGAACCAAAACGGCCGAGGTCAAAAGATACTATGCAGGTTCTATAAAGGAAAAACAACTCCCCCCCCTCTAATCGCAAACTGCTATCCCAACTGGCAATTTTCAAACTGTAGGCGCAACATGCAAGGGGAAACGACTATGGCAACCCTAGCCGCGAGTGAAAACTCCGTGTGTGAGCGAGAAAAGGGACTACGGGGACATAATCCTAGCAATACCCCGACCGCAGCAAAAATCACCCAATCAAAACCTTGAAAAGCACGAGGTAGGGCGATAAAGATCCTACCTGGCAGTGTTGCGTAGCTGATGAGGCGACAACGGTTGAGCTTCCAACCGACACCTGGACGTGGGTACTAGCACAGAGCTCCACAAGGTTCACAGGGTCGACAGTGCGGAGAGGCTAATGACAGCTCGGGCGTAAAACAACAGTGAAAAATCCAAACCCCTGCCCCCTAATATATAAAAGAGTCGCACGTGTAACGAGTCGTATCGGGTGGGGAACTAAAGTGAAATGGGCGGTGAGAATCCCAGACCTTCCGCAACGGTGGATAGTTCCCAGCATCAATTCACCCGCAACGGCGAATAGAGCGTGTAAACAAAAGATCGGGTGTCGGCGGGGACCTATATCGAAATCCAAGAGCCCAGAATCCTCCGCAATGGAGGGCATGCATAACAAACAACGCACGCAACTCACATCGGCCACCCGGAGACTCTACATCAGAAAACCAAAACTCAGAACTGCCCGCAACGGTGGAGGGAAGAAAAGGTAAAGAGCTCCGATACATACGGATCGGCGAGGAAACGAGACCTTAGAATCCCCAAATGGTCCGCAACGTAGGAGACCAAACGATAACCTGTCCGCAACGGCAGCCAAAGAGACACTCATCCTCTTCCGACTCAGAACAAAAGTTCACCCGCAACAGTGAAGAAACGTTAACCACCCGCAACGGTGAAATACAAAACTGGAAACCTCCGCAACGGCGGGAAGAACAAATGACTCAACTCCCGATGTAAAATGACTTCACAGATATGCAAAAAGCAACGATGAGCTTGATAATGGAAGGGATCATTTTTTAAAGCATTAAAGGAGCAAAACATATCGATTAATATCAATTCAAAGTGCTGTAAAACATTCCAAAAAAAATCCATAGACCAAAAGTCACCAGACTGAAAACAAGAAGAAAACCAACTTATTCAAAGTAAAGGAGGGTCCTAAAATTTTTAGAATTTTGGGAAATTGTTGTAGGTGCAACAATTGACGACTACCTGGTGAACCCCAGATCTTTGAATTAACTCTCTCTCCTAGCTTAATACTGTCTGAATAAAATCAAAATCTTCTAGATGTCTGTATTCCTAAGCAAGGCAACTTATGCATTAAATTACTTAGAAGAAGCCCATCTTTTCGGGAGAAGGTAACATCAGCAGTATTTCAGGTCTAAATAACTCTTTTGAGGCCAAATGGATGAGGTTTATTTTCCCTACCCTTGGGCAGCTACAACTTAGGCACCACAGGACTGTGACAGAGGGCAACAGTATTATCCTTTTGCTCCTCATTCCCATGCCAATTTGCACTTTTGTGCCTTCTAGAACTTTAGTTCTTTTCATATGAGTCTTCCTGTAGGAATTTCTTACTGAATTTTAATTCAGGATCCTCTATCCCATAGTGTTCTTTTGTGTGAATGATATATTTCATACTTCGATTCACGGACAGAGAGGATCTTGTGGCCATTTGGTACTTCATGCTTTGAGATTAATATTTTTTCGAGTTTCGCTTTGAGATGTCTTGCTTCTTTTAGGAGTTTTGACTCTTAATATCTTTCATCCTTTTCTTGTACTTTATGGCATGGGATCATTTATATATGATAAACTGTTCCACTCTGCTTCCTTTCCATGGGTCTTTTGCTATCACTCCCTTGGGTATTTAAGATGTGAAATAGATGGAGCCTCGAAATAGTACTTCAGACCCTTTCCACTTCTGAGTTATTTACAGGGATTAAGTAAGACTTCAAATGAATGCTCTGCCAGTTAGGAATATGGTTACTAGAAGACATTATTTACTTTTAAGCACAGTCTTTCAGTCAAGATTTTAATTAATAAAGAACCCTGATGTTTCCATTGCAACCAAAATTTTGCCTCTTTATTCAAAATCAAAAGGAAAACTAGTGAAGCTATAAAGAAAACAGCAGCGAAGCAAGTAATCGAAAGAAAGAAAACATCAAAGCACTACAATAAGAAAACAACATAAGCAACAAAGCAATTTATTTATGCACAAAAGAAAACAAAACCTTGCCCATTCCTGAAAAATTATAAAATTAAAAGAACTGAGGAATGAGCTGGATTTAGACATGGATTGCCTAGCCATGGTCCAATTGTGCTGTTATTGAAATGGAACCCATATCTAAGATCCTGCAGTCATCTCTTTCAACCTGAGGGAGTTGAAGGAGCTCAGGCTGAGTGCCCATCATAGGACTGGCCCTTTTTGAGGTATGATGCTCTAGCTTAAGCTCAGTGAGATAGTTTCCCAGGATAGAATCAGTAGACTCATTGCCTTCTCCTAACTTAGTGACAGTATACTTCATATATGGTTCTCTCAGAATTTTTATATGACTTGGGGTACCCTTGAGAGGCAACCATAGATGAGACCAATCTGAAGCAAAATATCCTTTTAGCCTGGCAGCCCAATCTCGGTTGAGAATGAGCCCATATCCCCTTGGTATATCAGCCACCATAATGTCAATAAATTGACATATTTTGTTGTTTGCAGCCAAACGAATGAGGAAATTCTTCATTTCACCCACCACCTTGACTCCTGTGCGATCTAATTACGTTACTTCACGAGGTGTGGACTCTAGCTGTCCATTAATCCTTTTACAATTCTCAAGGGGAATCACATTTACTGCTGCTCCAGAGTCTACTAAGCAATTATGCACATTGTAATTCAGCATCTCTAGAGTCAAAAGAAAAGGAGGGGTGTCAAGGTTTTCTTTCCAACCTGGTTCTTGGTCTTCTTTTCCTAGTTGGTTTTGAATAGGTCTGTCCTTTGCTAGCTCTTGAGTTTCATCAGAGTTTTTTCCACTGACCCCTATCTTTTCTTCTACAGGATCGACAGTCTCAGTGGTTGGTTCTATCCTCGGGTTGAGGGTATTGTTCTGATGCGCTTTTCCCTCGTCCAACTTCTTAACATTCTCCTGCAAACTATTGACCTTAGAAATCATTGTATTTTCTTGGCTTGTGACAACTTTGTCCTTTCTAGTTATGGGTGTGCATTCAGATTTAGGAGTGTCATCTCCAATGTTAAATAGTGAAATACCATTCCATGAGAACATAGTATCATCCTCTGGTTTGCTTATGATCTGTTTCTCCTTTTCTTCCTCACCACTGTCCCTAATCAATTTAGGATCCAACAACTTGTTCATCACCAATGTCATTGAATGTAACCATTGAGGACACTTCTTCTCAGAATGAGGTTGTTGATGAAAAGTACAAAAATTATCCCCTCCTATTTTTGTTATGTTTATTGATGCCAAACTAGGAGGTGGGACTTGCCATTGGTTGTTATCTTCCTCTTTTGGATAGTGTGGCTTATTGGTTTTCTGAATGTCCCTCTCCTTTTCCAGATCTACAATTCGGTTGGACATTTTCTGAAGCACTTTCATCATCTCATGATAATCATGTGGTTGATATTTTCTAGATTTAAACAGCAGTGATCTTCTTCCTACAGTGGTCTTCTCTTCAAGTGAGTCAGGATAGTATTCTACACTCTCACTTTCAGCCTCTACCCTCTCAGCCTCTTGATCAGTCTCTACCAGTGTAGGCTTGACTTTCATCTTGGCAAACATGGCCAGCTCAGGTCCTAAGGCTGAGGTATAATACTCAATCAAGACTTTATCTGAAGGTCTGTCCACAGTGGAAATTTTTTTTAAGTACAGTGAAAATTTCTGAGTGAAACTATGTACCTTTTCATTCCTCTCTTTTCTTAACAAACCAAGCCCTTTCATCAATGAGGCATGTGTCTTCTGAGTTGTGTATTTACTTCTGAAAATTCTTTCAAATGTGTCCCAGTTAGGAATGGAGTTTGCGGGTAGACCAAAATACCAAGATGCTGCTGCTCCTTTCAGAGTGTGTGGAAAAAGCCTACAAACCAAATCTTCATACTCCCCAGCCCTTAGCCCTTCTAATGCTAGGTAGAAGCTTTGAAGGTGATCATCTACAGCGATATTTTCCACAGGGTCAAACTTGGGCAAGAGCTTGTCAAAGGCTTGAGGAAGGTTATGCAAAGGAGGAGTTAGGTTCAGAGGTGACCTAGCTCTCCATGCCGGTAGAGGGTTGGGTTGATTACCAGCCATGAGCAAAGGTAAACAGATAAGCCACTGGGAAAAACAATCATTCAAGGATAGCACCAGAAACTGCGAACACTTGGGTCAGGTTTAAAGCTTCAAACATTCGCTGGTAGGATGGTTTTGGGAAAATAAGTTGCACGACCAGCCTTTACTGGTGGCCCTCCTTCTAGCGCCAAAACTGTTGAGGCATGGAAATTCGCAGGCGACAACAGTAAGGGATTCTCCCCAATCAACGTTCCCAACTAGCCCGTTGACTGTTTGGTATAGGGAATCTGTCCGGTTTTAAGGTCCGGCTACCGTAGGTCAAAGTAACAACAAGGGTTTTACCGGTTGCAGCCCGGTCCACTGGAATTTCTATTTTTTGACTTAAATATGAAATGCAAACATCTAACTAATTATGTAGGGTGGTGAAGGATGCAAGGAGCATTCACAATGTGATGCGCAGGTTCTTACCTCTCGTCTTAGGCTCACCATGCATCTGAATCACACATGCTAAAACGAGAAAAGATGACTACCTATCTATATGCTTACCCATCTATCTATTCTATCCTATCCTCGGGGAGCCAACTTGTAAGTAACATATATGAGTAATGTGGATGCGCACGCATAATAAAAGGCAATTACAGATAGCTAACATTAACTTTTACACGCACGAACAGCGAAAGATATTTCACAACCAGATAGCCAATTGTTTATGACAAGCATACATTACTCATGGTGGAAATTTTGTAAAATAAATCAGAAATCATTAAACAAAGACATAGGTCATAAAGTTAGAACGATCTCACGATTCATGGATACAATGCTGAAAAACAAAGTAGTTCATCTTTCGACTATCCATGGCAACACATTTGAAATCCCACCAATCTTCTTTCAACAGGAAAACTGTAATATTTTATTGCAAAAGGAAGTAGTTCTTCTTACAATAACCTTCCAGTCTTACTGGGGAAAAAATCCCCTATTGCTTCTACGCTTCCTACTTTTATACAAAAAGGTAAAAGTGGTTGGGTTTCCCAAAGTGACCTTTGGGCTTCCCAACCTTTTTCTTTCCCAACGCTTCATTTCTCAAAACTTTTACAAAAAATATTACATTAATAAAAAGTTGACCGGTCCTCTATGAGGAGGATCCTGCTTGGTTTTCAAAGAATTTTTTCCACGCTGCTGCTTCAGCAGCGAGGCCTTCAAAAGCGCACAGCTCTAGGAACTGGATGTTAATTTCAAACTTGTCAACTTGGTTCCTGATGGCCTCAATCCTTGCTGGGCTCAATCAAAGCTGGTCTTCTAGAATTTGTATGCTAATGGCTGCGTGACCCACTTCGTTCTTCAGTACCGTGGCATCAATGGATTGAATCTGCTGCGTCCTGGCCTCTACATCTTGATGCCCTTTCTGCAATATGTCCACAAAGGTCTCATGATCTGGGAACTCTTCAAGCCTAAGCTCAGCCTATGTCTGGCAGCGGTTGTATGCATTAAGGAACCTTTTAAAATATTCTGAGCATGCTACCTGTGTCCTTCGGACAGCCTTCTTAAAGTCTTCAGCAGTGCTGATGGCAAACTCTACTAGGCTGTGATCTTTCCTGAGGGTTTGATGATCTTTGGCTAGTAGTTCTCCTGGAATCTTGGCATCATCTTCTGGTCTTGCCATTCTGGCGTTCAAGACCTCAAGAACATCTTGGGGCCTGTCTACGAAATAGGAGGAAGTTTCTATGATCTCCTCTAACCTGCTGTCCATCTGAATAACCTTGCATCTTTCTTCTTCCAGAGCAGTCTGCAGCTCCATCATTTTATCCTTTTGCACTAGGATATATTCTTTAAATGGCTGCAGATCGAATTGTTGTTCCTTTGCTATCTCCATTTCCGCAGTCAGAGAAGCCAGCCGTTCTTTCTGTTCTTGGGTGTATGCAGTATTGGACTCATAGATAATATACTGCTGTGCCTCTAGGTCTTCCACCTTTGCCCTCAATTGTTCCTTTTCATTCTTCAGATCTTGAACTTCCTGTTGCGCATTTTCTAGAGCCTCTTGTGCTGTTTCCTTGGCTTGCGCCTCTACCTGGAGGGCATGGATTTCACTCTTTGTGGATTCCATTTCCCTTAACACGTGTGCATACTTCCTCTTAAGTCTGCTACCCTCTCCTCTTTCTTGTCTCAGTGTGTATTTTAGCTGAGCAGTGGTCTTCTTAGCTGACTCTAATTCAATCATCACCTTCTTTATGTTATCAGCGGAGGCATCAATTAGTGCAGCCCCGGATCTTATTGTGAGCATAGGATCTTTGTCTGTCCCTAGCATGACTGCTGTATCTGTGACCATCTTCCCTGATAGATCTTTCGCCTCCACCTTCTTTTCCATCCTCCTCATTATTCTTTTAGTGGTCCTGTCATAGTATACAGTATTGAAATCAGGGACTTCTTCCCCCTTCTTCTGAACGAAAGGCACTATTTGGACCATAGGGGTTACAGGAGTGCTAGCAGTAGGTACTTGAAGGATTTGCACCTCATGGTTTTCCTCTTCCTAAATCTGCCCTGTTGGTGCTTCAGAGGCTGACTATTGTGTTAAATTTATCTTTTCAGCCTCCTACCCTTGGAGCTCTTCATTTAGTTTTCTCTGTGCTTCTTCGGCTGCTTGCCTGGCTGCCTCTTCTGTTTCTTTGGCTGCTTCTTTTGCTAGTTCAGCTGCTTCCTGGGAAGCTTTCCTTTTCTCTTCTTTTCCCTTCTACAGCCACTCTGCAGCCTCATTTTCCAGCCTCTGAGCTTCCTCTCTTATCCTTTTGGCTGCTTCTTCAACTCTGGCTTGTTCAGCTTTGGCCTGCTCTGCCCCTTTTCCACCTTTGGTGGGGTTCTTTGGTTTGAATCTTCTGCTGAGTGCCGTCATGTTTGGAGCTCTCCGAAAAATAGATTCATCCTTATCATAATGATGGGTATATTCAAAGAACACTTTATGCTTCTTGCAGTGCTCAGCCACTTTACCAAGAGTGTCATTGCGACGGAAAGGCATCTCCCCAAAATGGAACTTCTCTAGTTCTTTTATGAATTCGGCAGCTTGTTTCACATTGGCAAATCTGCAGCTACCTAACTTGAAAGGTAAAGGGGGATATGCAGCCTTCTTATGCTGGAACAGGAAATGACCAACTCCGTCAATGAACACTTGTCTGACCGCCTCTTTACGGATTATATAATCCGTTGCATACTTCGGCAGCAGATAAGGTGTCTTCGAGCCTCCATACATTCTAAGATACATACCATTGTCTGTCAAGAAATAATCTCCATACTCCTCTATTACCTGCATAGCATCTTCCGACATGCAGTCACATTCCTTCCGAAAGATAAGCTTGTATAGTGGCATAATGAAATGCTCACATACTTCTCTGTAATAACTGTGGTATTGATGAGCCCACAGTGGTTTTTAAGCTGCATATACATGCATTCTTTCCCTATCCCAGGCACACTTGAGGCCGGGGAAAGGCTGGTTGCATAGTATGCAGTCTAGCAAAATGGAACTCATATAGAATTCAGATTTCTTCTGGGCTTCTCCTCCTCCCAAGGCTACAGCTACGCAAGAAGAGAGACTACTTGATACGAGGCTGGACCAGTTGAAGATTGTTCCTTGGGTCGCCACATGGAACATAATGGGGACCCATTCAAATTTGAAGAGTCTGCCACCGGCTCTACCAACGATCCTGTTTAGCATCAGAGCTACAAATCTGTAAGGAGCTCTTAAGCTCGCTGTATCATAATCCTCGGTTGCTCTGTGTCGATAGAGCTTTACTGGCAAGAGCATTCTCTTCAGGGTTTCCACCAAATCCATCCTAAGGTTATCCAACCAATCATTTGACAGGAAGATTTGAGGCTCTGGAAGGTGGTAAGCTAGCACCACATATCCTGGGCTAAATGCAGCATAGCCCTGACCTTCGACATTTCCTATAAGCATTGTGTTGCTGTTTGTGTGGGGCAGAATCCATCTCATAACATCAGAGCATGGGAAAAGCTCTGGTCTGGTAGCCACCTTCATGATGGCGGATTTCTCTATGTTGGCATAAATGGGCTCCTCTTCGAAACCCATGTCTGGGACTTCCCTGCGGGAAATCAATCTGTATATCTCATCCCATTTATACTCATGCTCAACACCCGAGACACATTGGGTGTCCTCATATATATATTCTATCTACGTGATGACCTCTATTACTGATTGTTCTTCGACCATAGGGGCCTTCTTTTTCTTCCTTTTGGACATTGTAAGTTCTTCCTGCCATGTATAACATTATGACATTAAGAAATTCGAATTTGCGAACATTGTGCAGCAGTTTAATCTTTCTCAAGTGTATCATGACTGTAATGAAATTAAGACATAAGCCCCTCAGGCTGAAGAATTGAACTAGTATGCAATACTGTGCATTGTGCTATTATCCTATGTCTAGTGTGATAATAATCTGTGCAACAAACGCATGCATTGCATAGCTCTATAATGCCTTGAGACTAGGGTGCAATATTTCATGACTTGATTTATGTGAAGCATACACAGTTCTGAACAATCTACCACTATTGCATAATATCAAGCTTATCAACTATGTTTGAGACAGCATTAAATCTACACTATTATGTGACATGCCATTTTCCAAATATGCACATCATATGCAGAGTGCCATTTAAAGTGAAAACCGGTCATAGAAACCAATGCATGTACACACAATCCAACAATGCCCTAACTAAAAAAAAATAAACTACATCCTGCACAATACAGTGAGCCACCATCTCGCGGTACCGTTTCCCCTAGTAAAATAACTTGCAATGCAAATGTATGGAGCTTAAAAGCAAAAGGCCAATGTATCTTTCACAAAATCAAACATTTCGACGACATGGTTTTATCAAGGATGAAAACGGCAATAGTTCATGCTACTCTTGGAAAGGTAATTACATCAGTGTGGCTATACACTGCGGGCATAAACATTCTTTTTCTGCATACGACACTTTCATCCAACCCAGCTATCTTCAAAACGCAATACTAAAGCAGCACAGCCCTCAAACCGCCTAGGGTTTCAGAGAAACAAGACCGACGGACGGCATGGAACGGTGCGGGTAAGAAAGTTGGGGTTCGACAACCAGGTAAAAGGAAAGAAAAAACACCAGTGGAGGAAACTCGACCGTAAACTTCTTTGAGGTCTCATCATTACAAAGGAAAAACCAGATGCAGGCGGCATAACGGCCGCCTGCACCACACCTTCATCCACTGTGCGCGGGGTGAACCAAAACGGCCGAGGTCAAAAGATACTACGCGGGTTCTATAAAGGAAAAACGACTCCCCCCCCTCTAACCGCAAACTGCTATCCCAACCGGCAATTTTCAAACTGGAGGCACAACATGCAAGGGGAAACGACTATGGAAACCCTAGCCACGGGTGAAAACTCCATGTGTGAGCGAAAAAAGGGACTACGGGGACATAATCCTAGAAATACCCCAACCGCAGCAAAAATCACCCAATCAAAACGTTGAAAAGCACGAGGTAGGGTGGTAAAGATCCTACCTGGCAGTGATGCGCAGCTGATGAGGCGACAACGGTTGAGCTTCCAACTGACACCTGGACGCGGGTACTAGCACGGAGCTCCACAAGGTTTGCAGGGTCGACAGCGCGGAGATGCTAACGACAGCTCGGGCGTAAAACAACAGTGAAAAATCCAAACCCCTGCCCCCGAATATATAAAAGAGTCGCACGTGTAACGAGTCGTATCGGGCGGGGAATGAAAGTGAAATGGGCGGCGAGAATCCCAGACCTTCCGCAACGGCAGATAGTTCCCAGCATCAATTCACCCGCAACGGTGAATAGAGCATGTAAACAAAAGATCAGGCGTCGGCGGGGACCTATATCGGAAGCCAAGAGCCCGGAATCCTCCACAACGGCGGGCATGCATAACAAACAACGCACGCAACTCACATTGGCCACCCGGAGACTCTACATCGAAACTCAGACCCGCCCGCAATGGTGGAGGGAACAAAAGGTAAAGAGCTCCGATACATACGGATCGATGAGGAAACGAGACCTTAGAACCCCCAAATGGTCCGCAACGTCAGAGACCAAACGATAACCCGTCCGCAACGGAGGCCAAAGAGACACTCATCCTCTTCCGACTCAGAACAAAAGTTCACCCACAACAGTGAAGAAACGTCAACCACCCGCAATGGTGAAATACAAAACCAGAAACCTCCGCAACGGCGGGAAGAACAAATGACTCAACTCCCGATGTAAAATGACTTCACAGATATGCAAAAAGCAACGATGAGCTTGATAATGGAAGGGATCATTTTTTAAAGCATTAAAGGAGCAAAACAGATCGATTAATATCAATTCAAAGTGCTGTAAAACATTCCAAAAAAAATCCATAGACCAAAAGTCACCAGACTGAAAACAGGAAGAAAACCAACTTATTCAAAGTAAAGGAGGGTCCTAAAATTTTTAGAATTTTGGGAAATTGTTGCAGGTGCAACACAATGCAAATTAGGGGTCATCTCTATTGCGACGGAATTGTTTCCACGGAAAAAAAAAACACTTAGACGTGGCAATATCCACGCTTTTCCGTGGATATTTCCACATTTTGCCGTGGAAAAATTGATCACTTGTACTAGTGAAATATGCTTTACAATATTTGTATTTCACCATTGATTTGGGTGGATCAAGATCGAACGATTGTGAAGGATTCTGCTTGTTGAATAAGCAAGGTGCTTAACGCTAAAATGTTGGACATGAAATTTTTATGAGATCCAGTTCATCGTCGTTTGAAATATGGTCTTCGTTGAGTGCTACGTAGTACATTGGTCGGGTTGGTGGATTTAGAGGCTCTTTTAAATCTAGAACCAACTAAATTGTGTATCAAACCATTTAAAATACTGCATACAGGGGAGCCTAGCATCAAGGTGGTATTAGAGTGCAACTAGTTCTTGAAATTAGGTAATGGTCTTTTGATTTGTTACGATTATAACTAACTATGGAGGAAGACTGCAGATAGAGAATGTGTGGTTTAAATTGATTTTAGCCACAAGAGACTGAAGAAGAAATCCTTTGGAGGGATATGATGCATGAAAAGGATTTGATAGATACAAGCACGAAGTTATGATGCATGAAAATAGTTTGACAATACTCTTGAGTCAAATTACTCTTGAGTAATTGAAGAAAGCAAAGGTAAAGAATTTATGGAATTTTTTTTTGAATTTGAATACTGATAATTATGAGTGTGTTATGCTTAGTTGTGCAAGGAATCATAAGACGATATTGGAGATAAATTACAGGGCTTGGAATAGGATCAGATGAGGAAAATATGATTAAAAGAATATGTAAAATTGGAAAGGATGACTATAGGTTCTGCAGTAGGAGAATTGGATACAACAGATATAAACCAGAGACAAGAAAGAAAAGTCCATATGAATGGATGAAAATATCAGGAAGAGAATCTTTGAAGGTATAATATTATCATTTTATAATAATTCTAGTTTTTTATAATTGATGCTAGATTGCAGGTAGTATAAAATATTGCAGGAGTAACAACTGGGAGATTTGTGCTCAAGAATAATTTTGTTCTTGAGAAGAGGAAAGAGGAAGTAGTGGCAGAACCCAAGAAATCCAATAGAGGTTGAACAAGAGAGGACTAGTACATGTTCTCAAAAGAGGAGTGGACCTGCATAAGCCAAGAAGAGAAAAAGAGATTCTCAAAATCTTCTAGCGAGAGGACCAAAGATATAAAAAGGACAAGCTCAAGGAGAGATCGCTTGTTGAGGTATAGTAGCATGTATAGAGACTTGCTGGAGGTGAAGGCTTAGTCCAAAAGTGAATAGAATTAAGTTCAAAAAAGAGGAGAAGGAGACAGAAACAATGGCTACTGAAGTCATTTTAGGGTTTCAAAGAAAATCCACAGCATAAGAAAGAAGAAAGAGATTCAAGAAGAATGTAATAGAGAATTGCGAGAGTTAGCAAGAGACATTTGCAAGTAGCTTCTAAAGAAGAGAACCATAGGTATGGTTGAGTCATGAAAACAAAGGTAAGATGGCATTCACTACAGGTGAAGCTACAACAAAAGAACTTTGATGGATTGACAAAATAACTCAGGGAAGTTGAGTCTGAGATGGAAGTTTCATATTCTGAACCTGAACAAGTTCTTATACTTGGAGAGGATGATGAAGTAGAAAAACAGAGACTAATTGAGCGTCTCATCAATTCTGTAAAGAGTACATATAAACTTATGAAGGAGATGACTATGAGTCCAAATGATACCAAAAGGTCTTATGTTTTTTAGATAGATAATTTTTTGTGATTGCAGGTTTTGTTGCAGATGATAGGAAGTCGTTTGAAACTTTCTTAAATTTGATGAAGTCAAATATGATAAAGAAAGTCTCTCAAATGAGGAAAGGTATAAAGTATTGTAGTAAAAGGAACTCATTGATGAGTTGCTTGATGGAGGAACACAGTCAATTGAAGATGATCTGAAAATGAAGGAAGAAAAAGAAATGTGCAAAGACATTTCTACAAGGAAGAATCAAAATTATATTCTGGTGAAGGAGAGAGTTGAGGAGTCACCTTGGACTATCATGAAGTCTGAAGGAAAACAAGATGTTCTTTCCAAAATCCTGATAACATAATATACTTATGTTATAGATGATATGGTATCCTATGAAGAAATAGGTGATGGTGATAGGGATATGATGTTATGTTCAGACCAACACAACAAGAGGATGTCAGAGAAAATATCAACAGGGACTTCAGAGCCTCATGAGTCATTTTTTTGAAACTAATTATTGGTGTATGACTGCAGGTATTGAAGAATGTTAGGATATTTAGACACTTAGGATTTATTTAAGATCAACTTGTGTAATATATCCGTTAGGTGAAAGTGTGTTTCTTTAGTATGCATTTGTAGATATTCTAATCCAATGGTCACGATATGTTCTAGACATAGAGTGATCCGACAGTTCAACTTCTCTTAGATCATACCTAATATTGATCCATGGCTTAACACTATATTGGTCCATGATTGCTACTTAAAAATAATGGAGGGTCCTTGGCTAGTTGATTGATTATGATAAGCTCATGTAACTTTCTTTCTTTTGCATAATAAATTGCTCCAAGTAGCTATTTGCCTGGGGTCATGGACTGTTTCCCTCTCGAGGGTTTTAACCACGTGACAAAAATTAGTGTGTTGATCTGTGATCTATTTTTCTGAAGTGGTTTCTCAAGGTGTTCACTCTTTTGGGTGTACCTTGTGTACCCAAACATGGTATCAGAGCATTTATGAAGAGCCGCTTTCGGTTTTGATCAAGCTCTGGAACCAGTGTTGCCAAAACTTTAAAAGGGTTTCTAATTCTGGATTTTCTATGCATTTGTGGCATGTGGGACCTATTCCATTGCATTTGGAGTGTCGTTTCCATTGGGAAATAGTTTTCATTTCACCGAAAACCGTTTCCATTTGATCCAGAAACACCCATTTCGGCAAATCTGAAGGTATAATGTTACAGTAACGGATTTGTTTAAATTTTTTTCAAATCTCTCATATTTTATCATTTTTATTATTAGATATTTATTTTTTTAGTCTCGTACTATTGCCTTCCCTGGCTGCGTATGCTCTTTGTCGTCCACCTTGTGCGATCACGACGAATCAGAAACAGAAAGGGAAATTTTTTTTTTTGTCTTCTCGACTACGTATGCTCTTTTGTGTGCACCTTGTGTGATCACGGAAAATCAGAAACAACAAGAAAACTTGAAAACATAGACTTTCCGGGTAAGCTAACCAAGACCTAACCCCTTTGTGTAGAATTTTTTATTTTGTTTTTTGTTTTTTGTTTTCTTTTTGTGATTTGCAGGAAAAAAAAAGGCAAGCACGGAGAACGAGAGAGAAGAGTTAAAAAAAAAAACCCTTCCTCTTTCCATTCTTTTATGTACCTTTTAAACTTAGCTCACTTGGTCCAAAGTTGCTTTATTCCTTAACAGGTCTTGAGTTCAAGTCTTATACAGCTACTTTTTAGTGCATGCAATTTCTATTTTCAAGATACTTTATTGTAAAAGTGCATGTCACTTAAATAAATAAAATAAAAAGTGAGTCACTTAAGTCTTTTAATTTATTGTCGCACGATTTAAAGTAACATTATTGTAAAAGTGAACATCACTTATTCTACAAAAGTGATTCACTTAAAAACAACTTTATTGTAAAGTGATTGTCAAAGGTTGATCTTGGGAAGAGGGGGGTTCTTTTTTTTAGTTGGTCAAGTTAATATCTGCCACGTCACTATTGGGGACATCTTCAACATTTTCGTTGATCAAGCATAACTTCATCATCCAAAATCAGTTTTCAGCGCCGTTTTTTTTAAACCGCATATTTTTTCGAGCTCTTTGCATTTAGATAGTTAGTTTATATTATTTCAACCATTATTTTATAGTATGTCTGCCCCTTGTGATATTATACTTACAAGTTCTAACTATTTCTCATGGAAATCTTGTATGGAGGATGTTCTGTGAAGTAAGGGACTTTTCAGGATAACATCGGGGAAAGAAACAAAACCCATTGATAATGATAAGAAAATTAAATAGGAAAATAGATGTGATGAAACTCGTGGATTGATTGGGATGTCAATATCTACTGATTTGCGATTCCACATATCTAGAATTGATGAACCTGATCAAGCTTGGGAAAAGTTGGAATTTGTGTTTGGTAAACACAATGAAATTCGGGGTCATCAACTTGAGAATGCGTTGATTTCCTTGAATTCAAATGATTTTTCATGCATTCAAGACTATTTATCTAAGTATAAAACTCTTAGACTCTTATGTGCAGAATGCAAGATTAAGAAAGAATACAAACAATGTATTTATCATATTCTTTCCAAACTTGGACCTGCATATTCTATTTTTGTATCTACATTCTACTCCATGAAAGAATCCTTGACTGCAGCTAGCTATCAAGAGCCTAGTCTTGAATCATTTTGTGATTCCTTAATTAGAGAGGAGGATAAGCTCATTCATCTTAGAATAATGAACAATACAGATACATCTGGGAAAACCTTATTGTCCCAATAGAAAGAAAAGTACAAGCCTCCCAAGAAACAAAAATTTTGCAATAATAAACCAAACAACAAAGGTCCCAAACCCTCTTAGTCAACTCCTTCTTTAAAAAATAACAAAGGATCCAAACCAAAAGGAAAGAAGACTGAGTGTCATTGCAAGTTTTGTGGGAAAGATAATCATGATGAATCTAAGTGTTTCAAGAAGATGATAGCCTTGGAAGCAGCAATGAAGAAGCACCACATCAGCCTAGATTCGTCTTCAAAATCTACCTCTCATGGGCATGCACTGTGTGCTTCTGGTTACTCTTATACTGCATCTTCTTCCTCTATTTCAATTGAATGGCTCATTGATTCTGGAGCATCTTATCATATGGATAAGGATCAAGCCATATTTTCTAATATGCATGAATGTAACACCAAACAAATATTTGTTGGTGATGATATATCTCTAAGTGTTGTAGGATCTGGAATAGTTCCAATAGAAAATGGTCATTTCAGTGATGTACTATGTGTTCCAAAAATTTCCTGCAATTTCTTATCAATCTATCAAATTACTCATTCAGGTGAAGGTAAAACTGTGACGTTTACACCTCACCAAGTTGTAATAAAGGATTTTAAAAATCCTCAAAATGTCCTTGCTACTGGAATTGTTGATGATATTACTAGGTTGTACAAATTTAACAACTTTGGGTCATCATATTTTCCTTCAGTTTTTGTTGCTCATAGTGATAACTTGAGCAAACTTTAGCATGAGCAATTTGGTCACTTAAATTATCTCTCATTGCAACAACTATGTAAAGACAATATGGTGACTGGTCTTCTGATGGTATCTTGCAAGGATGGTGTTTGTTTCGGTTGTGTACTCGAAAAACGTCATTGAGACATTTTTGACAAACATGCCTCTTAGCACGCCTCGGTTCCCTTGGAGCTTGTGCATAGTGACTTGTGTGGTCCTCTTCCATTTGCTTCCTTTTCTCGTTTCAAATATTTATTAACTTTCATTGATGACTACTCTAGATGCACTTGGGTTTACTTCCTAAAACTTAAGAGCGGAGTATTTAACATGTTCTTTGCCTACAAGGCCCTTGTTGAAAAACAATTTGGTCATCAAATTATCAAGTTAAGATCTGACAATGGAGGAGAATATGTTAACAACAAGTTCACTATTTTCTGCATTGAACAAGGAATCCAACAACAACACACTGTTCCATATACACCACAACAAAATGGTGTAGCTGAATGGAAGAACCGCACTTTAAAAGAAAGAAATGGCTAATTGTATGATCCAATCTAAGGGACTAAGTCTTCAATATTGGGTTGAGGCCATAAATTGTGCAAATTACATATTTAATCACATACCCACTAAATTTTTACAAGGTATAACATCGGAAGAAGCATGGAGTAAAATTAAACCAGATGTAAGTCACTTCCATGTGTTTGGTTGTGAAGCATGGGCTCACATTCCGAATGAAAAACGGAAAGCATTGCAGCCGAAAAGTGAAAAGTGCATATTTGTTGGATATTTTGAAGATGTAAAAGGTTATAGACTTCTTCAGCCACATTCTCATGATATAATAATTAGAAGAGATGTTAAATTTGATGAAAATCTATTGGCCTGCGAGCCTCACTTGGCGGGTGTGCCATCTTTGGCTTGCAAGCCTGATTCGGCGATTGTGTCTTGTTCTTCTTCTTCTTCCAACTTCCTTGATAGGTTTCCAACTCTAGTTTCTGATGATGACAGTGAGGATGAAAATCCACCTCCACCTGCTCATGTTTCTCCAATTGCACCAGCACCAATGCTTCCTCGATGGGTCCATTCAACATGTGAAGCAGCTGCCGATCTTGCCGATGATCCTAGAGATCAAAGTTGAACACATTCTCATTTTCAGCGAGCCTCTTCTCTTTTGGCTCAAGTTTCTGAGAATCATGATCCAGAAACTTTTGCAGAAGCTTCAAGAAATCCGGATTGGAATGCAGCTATAGATGAATAATATCGTTCCTTAATGGCGAACGAAACTTGGGATCTTGTTCCTCTTTCAAAAGGAAGAAAACTTGTTAGATGTAAATGGGTCTACAAAACTAAGTATGCATGAAATGGAAGTGTTGAAAGAGTTAAGGCAAGGTTAGTTTCCAAAGGTTTTTTCCAAGTTGAAGGGATTGACTACAATGAAACCTTTACTCCTGTCACAAAAATGAATTCCATCCGCCTTGTTCTTTCCCTTGCAGCCTTACATAACTGGGAAGTCTATCAAATGGATGTCAATTCTATTTTTTTACATAGTGATTTACAGGAGGAAATTTACATGGAACAACCTCTTGGATATGTTTAGGATAACTCTAGCCTTGTCTGTCTCCTTAAGAAATCCTTATATGGCCTGAAGCAAGCTCCTAGAGCTTGGTATGCCAAAATGGATAACTTTCTCCTTGATATTGGTTTTTCTAAATGCCATTCTGACCCCAATGTCTATACCAAGAAAGTAGGAAACCATCTCATCATACTTGTTCTTTATGTTGATGATATTATCCTTACTGGTAGTGACCCTAAACTTATAACTCATGTGAAATCTAGTCTTAAGCAAAATTTTGATATGTTAGAATTAGGAAATTTGCATTATTTTCTTGGTCTCCAAGTCTTGCAAACCAAAGAAGGAATCATTCTTTCCCAGTCTAAGAATGCTTGTGACCTTCTTCGTCGCTTCCACATGGAAGATTGTAAACCAGCCCCTTCTCCCTTCCAATCTGGAGTCAAACTTTTTGCCACTTGTACTTCCCCTGAAGTAGATGCCACCTTGTATCATCAGCTTGTTGGTAGTATTTTATACTTAACTCATTCCCGTCCTAACCTTTCCTTTGTCGTTGGTCGTGTTGCCCATTATATGCAAACTCCTCATGAAAGTCATTGGAAAGCAATAAAAAAAATACTTTGATATATTTGAGGTACAATTCAGTTTGGGATTTATTACAGTACAGGGGGGAACCTTTGTTGGTTGGTTTCCCTGATTCATATTGGGTTGGCGATCTTGATGATCGAAAGTCTACTGTAGGTTATGTTTTTAGTCTGGGATCTGGACCTGTAAATTGGGCTTGTAAGAAACAACAAGCTCTTGCTCTTTCTTCAGTAAAATCATAATATCGAGTCACAGTTAATGCCAGTCATGAATCTTTATGGCTTTGACATATCCTTTCAGAGTTTGGATTCAAGTAGCAGCAGCCTACTCCACTTTGGTGCGAAAATCAAAGTGCCATCAAGCTTGCTAAAGATCCAGCTCTACATCAGCGCAGCAAACACATTGAGATACACATGCACTTCATCAGAATTCTTGTTCATGATCATGTTATTGAAGTGCTCTACTTCCCTACAGATGATCAAGTTGCAAACATCTTCACCAAGTCTCTTACAGAACCAAAGTTTTCTAAACTTGGGTCTATGTTAGGAGTTTAGGAATGTGTCCTTAAGAGGGGATAGTGTCACTTTTGTAAATCCTTCAATCCTATCCCAAGTTGTTCTTAAGGGGGGGTGTTAGAATATTTAGACACTTAGGAGTTAGTTAAGATCAACTTGTGTAATATATCCGTTAGGTAAAAGTGTGTTTCTTTAGTATGCATTAGTATGCATTTGTAAATATTCTAATCCGATAGTCACGATATGTTCTAGACATAGAGTGATCCGACGGTTCAACTTATCTTAGATCATACCTACCATTGATCCATGGCTTAACACTCGATTGGTCCATGATCTCTATTTAAAGAGCATGGAGGGTCCTTGGCTAGTTGATTAATTATGATAATCTCATGTAACTTTCTTTCTTTTGCATAATAAATTGCTCCAAGTGGCTATTTGGCTGGGGTCGTGGACTGTTTCCCTCTCAAGGGTTTTAACCACATGACAAACATCGGTGTGTTGATCTATGATATATTTGTGTGAAGTGTTTTCTCAAGGTGTTCTATCTTTTGGGAAGAATCAAAATTGTATTCTGGTGAAGGAGAGAGTTGAGGAGTCACCTTGGACTTTCATGAAGTCTGAAGGAAAAGAAGATGTGCTTTCCAAAATCTTGATAACATAATATAATTATGTTATAGATGATATGGTATCCTATGAAGAAATAGGTTATGGTGATAGGGATATAATGTTATGTTCGTACAAACACGACAAGAGGATGTTAGAGAAAATATCAACAGAGACTTCAGATCCTCGCGAGTCATTTTTTTAAACTAATTATTGGTGTATGACTGCAGGTATTGAAGAACACTTAGATCATGTGTCTATGCAGGTTGTGAAGCATAGGATGGATGCTTTGAGGAAGAAAGGAAAGATTAGAATTGGACCATTAACAGAAGAATATGTTCACTATTGTGAAGAAGAAGATAAAATCATCTTGGAAAAGATGGTGCAGGAAAGATACTAGCTGAAAGTCTTGTGAACTCTTGGGATAGTTCATATCAGAAAACGAATATGCTGATAAGAGTGTTAATGGGAGATAAAAATTTCAATATTTTTGAAATTAATGAATTGTGTATATATGTAGGAATAACATGTGATGAACCTTGTGAGGTTGTCCCAGAGGTAAAAGAAGAAGAAGGAGAGTATTCATGTATTCTTGACATGGACCAAATCCAGAATTTTTTTCTAGAATTGAAGGACAAGATGGCATGGTCTCGTGGAGATAAACAAAAGAGAACACTTGCATATTTAGATAGTGGTGTTGCTGACAGAAAGGGGAATAAATATGTCATGACAGAGGACGAGACTATATTGTCTCAAAATGGTGATCAGTACATAAGAAAAGTTTCTATTGCAGAGTTGGCTAATGAAGACAGAGAAAATATTTCTAACCTCAAAAGTAATTATGAAGAGTTAGAAATACTAGAATATTGGTTGATAAATCCAAGGATTGATAAAGATGAGTGCTTAATGCATGAAAGCATGGAAATGTTTGATGACAGCATTGGAAGAGAGAATATAGAAGGTAAACACAGTGTATTATTTTATAATTTAGTGTATAGCAGTAGAGATTCAAGACAACAACAACAGTTTCAGAAAAAGAAGATCCAGGTGTACCAACCAAAGGATAGAACATACATGGAGATTGAAGAACTAAGTATGATGACGGTGAAGGTGTCTCAAAGAAGGCATGAGTAAATAATGAAGATTTACATCATTAGATCAAATAGACAGAACAATGGTAAAACACAGATGACGGAAGAAGATTGTAGAAGCAAAGTTAGTGGAGCATTGCCACAGAAAATTTGGAAACCAGGAGAACTAAAGATGACAAAGACAGAACAACATGATGAGATGGATGATCAACTATAGAAGAAGGTTGGGGATCCATGCATATTGAATATGGAAGGTTATGACCAGGAGTTCATATTTATTTCTTGTTGGGGAGTCTGATGTAGGAGATCCTACCCTCCTACAAAATACAAGTCCAATGTTGGATTAGACCTAGAAGGGGTCTTCATTTCATAAGTCCTTAAACTATTTCATTGTAAATAAACCAATTTTTTATTGATTCTATATGGATGGTGAGTCATTTAGGTGAGTCACTAAGTCGAAGAGTGATTCATTGGGTCATTTTCTAAATCATGTAACAAATTTGTCAATTAGTGGCAGTGAATCATAGGATAGTATTACAGGTTTGTTGTAATTAGGATTAGTTAACCGATTATGAGGATCTGAACTAGAATTGATTCATGAATCCAATTGTATATATATATATGTAAGCCTACAAGGCATATAGAGATATACAGGATAGAGGCCAGATAAAGAGAGGTCAGTAAGACCTGTAGGAGTCAGAGACAAAAAAGAGGCCAATTAAAGATGTATCGTGCCTAAGGAGATTAGGTCACAGGTTTTGAAACAATCTTGAATGTACAGTTCCAGTGTGTGAATGAAAAATACTATTTCAAAATAATACCTGTATAAATTCATTTCTTTCTGAATGTGCGTACATGATTGAATGATTGTTTAATTCTTGTTAATGGTTAACAAGCCTATGTGGGAATTCAAGGATTTTTAGAGTGAAATAAAACAGAGATCAATTGATCGATTCTCGGATGAATCGAATGAAAATTAGATTTATAATCAATTGAAACTTCATGAATGAAATCATGTTCTGGAATAACCATGGTGTAGGGTTTTGAGTCAGGGATCGATCACTATAAGGATCGATGATGAACCAAGTTTAAGCATGTGCAGGTGTGGATGTTCGATATCGTAATAGAAAAATATATACGACTAAGGATCAATTTTGTAAATTGGAGTTGCGACCAACATAAACAATATTCCTAGAAATTGATCATCCATACACTTGATGATCGTGTGGTGGAGGTTAACGGTTGATATGAGATCAATGGTCAAGGGTCATTTCGCTGGTGAAAGAGCGTGGAGGATAAAAGGGAAGTCGACTTGAAAAATCATAAGTGATCATTAAAAAAAGGATTAAGATCAACGGACGTGGTTGATCATTGAAACAGATCGACGGTTGTCAGTGATTTCGTTGGGAGAACTAGCACGAAAAATAAAATTCTGATGTGCATGAAATGTCTTTAAATCTTCTTTATATTATTTGGATTCTGCTGTTGATTTGGGTGGATCAAGATCCAATGCTTGCAAAGGATTCCACTCATTGAACAAGTGAGGTGGTTAATGCTAGAATGTTGGATGCATAATTTTTATGAGATCCAATTCATTGCCATTTGAAATATGCTCTTTGTTGAGCGCTTGCTGGGACATTGGTTAGGTTGGTGAATTTAGTGATTTTGTTAAAGCTAGAACCGTAGAAATTTTGTACCAATCCATTTAAAATACTGCATAAATGGGATCTTGGCATCACATTTATTGAAAACAAGCATATTCACATTGCAACCAATATGCCATGATGCAACTAGTAGGAAGAACGACTCTCTTGTTATTTCTTTTATTTGAATAAAGATCATGGTATATTTGGACCTTATATGTTTTTATGGACTACTTCTATTAATCAATATAAGATATTAATTTTGTATAGTGATATTTTGATGTCATTAAAACAATTTGAAGACACATATGTTAAGAATATGAAAGGGGAACTCTGTCATATTGTAAATCAAAACATTTCCAACTATACTAAAGTATACATATCACACTAAAATACAAAATATATATTTTTACAATATCAACATTTTTGTGTTTGTCATCTTTGGAATTTAACCATGCAATGTTTAATAAAATTGCATTTCTAATTTGATGATGTTGATTTTGACATTTTTGTGTTTTCCATCACTAGAATGTGATCTGCAACTCATGGGCCATCTTGCAAACAATAATAAAAAGTGCATTCTCCAAGCATTGGCTATCCCACTACTACAAATTGAGGAATTAATGACTAAAATTCAACTATAAACAACTATTTTTTAGTCTGTGACTAATAGTAGCTAATTTCCACTATCTTATAGCTTGAATAACTTAGTTGCAATTCACTTAGTCATTAATTGGTTGACTTATTATTCATTGATTTAGTCATTGATAGTCACTGATTTATTCATTGATTAGTCATTAATTTCCATAATTAATGACCAAATATATGACTAAATAAACTACTAGAGTATAACATATTAATGACTAAGATAAATACGACTAAACGTTAGTCGCACTATAAGATACTAGAAATTGGCTACTAATAGTCGTATATATGTGAATTTAGTCATTTTATTAGTCATTAACTTATGATAGGGTATGGAGGAGTCGAACCTTCAATCTCCCGACTATAATTAGGCAGGTGCTCTATCATTGAGCTAACACCCTTTAAGAATTTGTTATTTCTTTACAATGATAACATTCAAACAAATTTTGCATCATTCAAGCATACAAAATAATGATTACCAAGTTACTATAGATCCCTAATGGCTTACCTTGTACTAGTCCTTCAAGTCATTCAACTGTTTTTATTAAGTGCAAATATATTTTTGCACTTAATAAAAGCAGTTGAAGAAATTGAACGACTAGTACAAGGTAATATATTATGGATCTATAGTAACTTGGTAATCATTGTTTCGTATGCTTGAATGATGCAAAATGCAAAAATCCCAAAAATTTATAGGAATGACAAGCATGCATCCATTGTTAAACTATCTATCGAGTCATCTATAGTCATGCCAAGATATCTGAATTTGACTAAAAATTCATAAGTATCTTGAAGATAATGGTGGATGATTCCATGGAAAGGATAATTTCAGTTTATATAGAAGCAAAGGATGAGCAAATGGTGTCCCGAACTCATCTTCCTCTAATGTGGACCAATCCACCATCCCCTATAAAATGAACATAGGTGCATGTTTCTCTCAGGTTCCATGAACATCTTACACAACCTTCAGATAGTTTAAATCATATTTGGATGTCCATCTTAACTTAAAAGGACCAAAACTTCAACTAGTAAATTTGGAATATTTAAAATATATGTAAAAAAATCTCCACATCTAATATACCAATACATCACTTACTTGTTGCATGATATTATAATGGATGGATATATTGTTAGACAACATTTGGAGATTTTTTTAATATTTGGATGTTCATTCCTAGGATGTATAAACCCATATTAGGAAAAGTAACCTCTAAAATATGTTTTTTAAATCAGATTTGGAATCAACAAGATAGGATCCCTTGTAATTTTCTTTAGTGTCCAATGGATCAACTCATAATACAAAATGTATATAGAATAGTAAACAGAAATATACTACTAATTCCATTTCACATCAAGAAGAATGGCCATTATCTCTAAGTACTCTTAGCCACTAGATAAATGGAAATGAAATGAGATGAAATATTAGTAGCAATACCTTTGAGTTTTCTTGTAGACAAGAAGTATGAATACTTGTGTGATCATTTTTTTCAAAGGTGACTTAAACAACCACTAACCTGCAATCAAGGAAAGAACCCATGTTCATATTGATATATAAATAAATTAAAATAAAAGTTAAAGATAGACTATGCCAATCCCACTATCATATATACCTCGAAAGAGAACTAGCAAATCTGCCACAACTATTTGACTTTGTCCAAAAAGCCCACATGGAATGCCATTGTATAAACAAAACAAAAATAAATTGAAAACATGAAAGTAGTAATTTAATCTAAATGTCTATTGGATGCAAAGTCCCATAGTTGTACAATAGAATTTGTCAAGCACGTGCAAAAAAATTGTAAATGGATAAAAAGAAGAAAATAGTGTGGTTTATACCTTCCTTCATTTACTCAAATATATATTATGATCATACTTTGGCTCTTAGGATACAATTCTCTCACAAAACAATTGACCTACCTGAGAGATATATAGATAGGTATTTGTAGGGAAGAGTGATACAAATACAAACCTCAAGGTATTAATCAGAATAGTCTAGAAATGAGGATGAACTTTCAATCCCATTACTGCAATAAATGACAGTCTTTTAGGACATTCATACATCAAGCAAATATAATTTTATTTGAAATTTGCAGAGGCATCCTTAACCCACACTATAGCACGTCCATCAGACTGTAGAAATCTTCCATACATAGTAGAAACCTCAAGGAGGATGAAAAAGAGCACAAAAAACCTCTATAAAGTCTAAACAGGCTCGACATGATGTAGCAGGATGAACAAGAACCACAAAATCCCTAGTAAAGTTCATTGTAGGCACCAACAACAAGACAGTCATAGAAAAGACCTTAGAATAGTAAACATACCACATATCGAGTCAAGGCATCCCAAGGAACAATCATGGTCTAGTCTAGAAAACTCAGCAAAGGTCACAACCCAGCTTAGCAATCCAAAAAAGGTCACGACTTGGCCTAAACAGCTCATAGAGGTCACGGATTTATCCAAACATCCTACAAAGGTCATGGTTCTATCTAAATAACCCAAAGAGATCATGGTTATGTCCTATAATAGGTCATGAATTAGTCCAAGGAATCCCACAAGGTCACGAATCAGTCCAAGGAAGCCCAAAAGGTCACGGCTCAATGCTAGTAACCTCAAAGGTCATGGTAGGCACCAAAAACAATGTTACACTCATAGAAAAGACCTGAGAACAACCAACATACCACATATTGAGTCAAGTCATCCCAAGGAACATTCACGGTTCAGTCTAGCAGACTCAGCAAAGGTCACAACCCAATTTAGAAGCCCCAAAAGGTTCACGGCTTAGTCCAAATAGCTAGCATAAGGACCAATAAGGTTCAACATAAGATCAAAGGTCAACAAGAGTGGTCACAACAAAGTGGGAAGACAGCTCACAAAGGTCACAGATTTATCCAAACAACCCAAAAAGGTCATGGTTCTATCCAAATAACCCAAAGACATCATGGTTCTATCCTAGCATAGGTCACGACTCAATCCAAGGCATCCCACAAGGTCATGATTCAGTCTAAGGTATCCCAAAAGGTCGCGGCTCAATGCTAGCAACCTCAAAGGTCATGGTAGGCACCAACAACAATGTTACACTCACAGAAAATACCTCAAACAGCCAGCAGACCGCATATTGAGTCAATTCATCTGAAGGAACATTCACAATTCAGTCTAGCAGACTCAGCAAAGGTCACAACCCAACTTAGCAGCCCCAAAACGTCCACGACTTAGTCCAAACAACTAGCATAAGGGCCAATAAGGTTCAACACAATATCAAAGGTCAACAAGAGAGGTCATAACAAAGTGGAAAGACAACCCTTTCACCTACAATACCAAGGTGTACCATCAAGGTAGAGAAATAAACCTTTTACCCACAAGACCAAGGTGTATAATCAAGGTGGGGAAACAACCCTTTTACCCACAAGACCAAGGGTGAAAATTTTATCTTCTCTCTTAAGGTATATACTACATGGTTTTTCCGTACAATAAAAATAATTTTTATCATCACCGTATAAGGAAGGTCCAAACTATGAAACACTTCAAGTGACTACAATACAACATATATAACATAATTTTCATTTCTTTCAACTTAACACTCCCAAAGGTCTCTGTATTAAATTTCAAGCATCCAAGGACAATAAATAACAATAGTAGTAATAAAATAATGAACACGTTAGACTAGCATACGTAAAAGATAAAACAATGTGGTAACATATATTACATAATTTTCATTTCTTTCAACTTTACACTCCCAAAGGTCCCTATGTTAAAGTTGAAGCATCCAAAGACAACAAATGACAGCAGTAGTAATAAATTAATGAACAAGTTAAACTATCATACACAAAAGAGAAAACAATGTGGTAACATATATAACATAATTTTCATTTCTTTCAACTTAACACTCCCAAAGGTCCCTGTGTTAAAGTTCAAGCATCCAAGGACACTAAATAACACCAGTAGTAATAAATTAATGACCAAGTTAAACTAGCATACACAAAGGATAAAAAATGTGGTTTAGGCATTCCTTTACTATACTCAGCTATATATTATGACTAGACTTTGTCTCTTAGGAGACAAGTCAGTAATGAAACAATGGACATACCTGAGAGAGAGAAAGAGATAGGTATTTGTAGGGCGGAGTTATAAAAATACAAACCGCAAGGTATTAATCAAAGAAGCCTAGAAATGAGGATGAACTTTCAATCCCATTGTTGCAATAAATGACAGTATTTTAGGACAGTCATACATCAAGCAAATAGAAGCTCCTTTCAAATGTGCAAAAGTATCCTTAACCCACACTCTAGCATGTCCATCAGACTCTAGCACACTTACATACATGGTAGCAACCTCAAGGAGGTTGAAATGGAGCACATAACAATAAAGGTAATTCATCATGACAAAAGGGTCAAGGTACCCCACTAGGAGAGGGAGGTGCTAGCACAAGGACCAACAAGGTTCAAGAAAAGGTCAAAAGTCAACAAGAGCAGTCATAACAAAGTGGGAAGATAACCCTTTCACCCACAACACAAAGGTTTACAATTAAGGTGGGGAAAAAACTCTTTTACCCACAAGACCAAGGGTCAAACTTTTATCTTCTCTCTCAAGGTATTTAGTCCATAGGTGTTCCATATAATAACAATAAGTTTTATCATCACCGCATAAGGAAGGTCCAAACTAGGTAAATTTTATTCCTGTACATGCAATAAAATTATAGATGGACAAAAAGAAAAAATCAATTGTTATCACATACAAGTTGATTCAACACTTTGGTAAGAATTTTAGTTTTAAAAAATATCTATGCTATGGTGTATGATTCCATGGAAAGGATAATTTTAGTTTATATAGAAGAAAATGATGAGAAAATGGTGTTCCAAACTCATCTTCCTCCAATGTGGGCCAAGACACCATCCACATATCTGTCCAAACAACCCACAGAGGTCATGGTTCTGTCAAGCATGGACATTATACAAGAATAGGCTGATCATAATCTCCCAAACATACCAATACATTAAAAATGAAAGTCATGATTTATCATAACCACAAATATGTACAATCCTAGTCTTCTTGAATGCAATTGAAAAAAACTTCTAGAATGAAACAAAATTGAAGAACTGCACGAGGTACACAAATTCCCTTATACAGTTAGTACACCATGTTAGAAGAAATGTCCTTCACAAATATTGACTACCAATAAAGTATGAGAAACAAAGATAAAAGTTCAACTACAACGATTTATAAATAAGAGGGTCAATCAATACTATGGAAAAAAAATAGCCTAAAAGCATTGTCCAAAGTCAAATTCATTATATCATAGAGTTCATTCATCTTTTACAATAGAAAAAATGTGGGCATTTCCTAAAAATGAAACCACCCTCAAACAATTCTCATCGATAAATAATATTAAGCTAATATAATCAGTAGCTTCCAAGAAGCGGTTAAATATGTAATAAGAAACAAGAATTCAAGAAATGTACTAACCACACTTCTTCCTCCAATTCCATGTAGTGCCCCAATGTCATATTTCATGCTTATCTATTTTTTTGCAGTATTTTATTTCTTGCTTGTAGTTTCTTTACCTGACTTAGCTTTAGGTGGTTCCCTAAATAACTTCAGTTATCATATAGAGTTGAGAATTTAAATGATTCTAAAAAGATATTTTTAAAAAATATTAGAAGATTCATTCCATCAAAATCTAGTGTACCAACCCCAAATAATCAACAACATTTTCTAACTGGGAAATATCATAACCATGTTCGTAGAGAAAGCATGATATTTACCTTCCATTTTTTGGAACTGATATATTTACATAAGGCTTGGAAAATGATTCCAATATGTACATAAGATCTCAATTAGTAATAAAAAATACCAATCTGTGTCTCAAACCTCAACAAAACATAGTAGAAAAAGCCATATCGTCCTTGAGATGACTTGTTCTTAGCAGCTTTGATTTTCTTTATTTCGTGAGTCAAAAGCCATTAATTGAAAGTTGTGACCCAACATCTCTTTTGAACGCAAAAGAAAATATCAGTACTTCTAATGAATGGTATGAATTTTACCTTTGTTTTTCGCTCGTGATTGAATCCATTTTCATTTAGAAGAAAATTTATGAATCCCTGAAGTATGAAAATTAATCATTAAAAAATTTCACTAAAATTTTAGTGTGCATTTAATTGTCAGAATCAAACTTTTAAAAAGAACCTCTTCATTTGGAACAGTCCACTTGAATTCCGGTTGCTTTTTAAAGGGGTGACAATTGGTTCCTTGAATAAACATCTAGCTATGATATGATATGGCCAATCCTCTGGTATCTAATACTTGTTGTCAAAAACATATAACATATCAATTATAATTTAAACACCCCAAGACATTCCATGTAGGTCAATATGTTTGTGATACATCCAGACCCTTCACGAGACAAATTATGTGAGTCGGTTTCTTCTCTTGGGGTGTTGTCAAGAACCTTTCTTTGTGAGAAAAAACGTTCAGGACAATCCTTATGGTCAGTAATGTGCTACTCTAATAAGTTCAATTCAAGATAAACCATTACTTATAATTGATGTATTAGATAGGAATAACCATTACTTTAATTGATGTATTACATACTTATTTTCTTCAAATCTTGTAAATATAAATAGAACATAAACTAGAAGTATGGGCTCTTGGAAATCACTTATTTGCTAATAATTGTAGTGTGAGACAATGAGGAGAATTTGTTGTCCATCCAACCAAATAAAAAAGACAACCCCACAATGAATTACCCCCACCCCAAGCTGAGGAAAGGATATGCTCGAAAATTTCTTATAGGAAACACCTAAACCGCCAACACACTAGTACCAAAAATTCATAGAAACACCTCATGATATATACCAGTACTAGAAATTCACAGAAACAATACCCAAAAAACAAGTAGTACAACTGTGACAATGCAAGATTAAGTAAAATCATAATTTTCATTTCTTTAAACTTAACACTTGTAAATGTCCCCATGTTAAAGTTGAAGCATCCAAGGACAATAAATAACAACAGTATTAATAAATTAGTGAACAAGTTAAACTAGCATCCGTAAAGGATAAAAAATGTAGTTTAGACCTTCCATATACTCATATATATATTATGATCAGAATTTGTCTTCTAGGATACAAGTCACTAACAAAAAAATGGACATACCTGAAAGAGATATAGATAGGTAGTTGTAGGGAAGAGTTATACAAATACAGACCTCAAAGTATTAATCAAAACAATATAGAAATGAGGATGAACTTTCAATCCCATTTATGCAATAAATGACAGTCTTTTAGGACAGTCATACATCAAGCAAATAGAATATCCTTTCAAATGTGTAGAGTCAGCCTTAACCCATACTCTAGTGAATCTCTCAAACTGTGGCACACTTCCATACATAGTATAATCCTCAAGGAGGATGAAAATGAGCACAAACACTCTCTAAAGTCTAAATAGGCTTGGTTTGTTGTAACAGGATGAACAAGAAACACAACAACGCTAGTAAAGGTCATGGTAGGCACCAACAACACCAAAATCATAGAAAATACCTCAGAACAGTGAGCAGACCACATATCAAGTCAAGGAATCCCAAGGAACAGTCATGGTTCAGTCTAGCAGACTCAACAAAGGTCACAACTAAGCTTAGCATCCTAAAAAAGGTCATGACTTAGTCTAAACAACTCATAGAGGTCACAATTCTGTCAAAACATCCCATAGAGTTCATGGTTATGTCCAAACAACCCACATAGATATAAAAGGGAATACTTTTTAAAGAATGTAGTATTGTTAACAAGAGAGCATCTTACTAGTCCAAGAAGGCTTCTAACTATAATTGTCACAGGTCTAAGATGGTCACGGTAATTTTGAGTTATTAAATTCTTTTGGATTTCTATAGTGGTTTCTTAGGAATATATGTGAATTCTCTATTTGTTGTATGAAGATAGTGGTGATTAAATGCAATAGTTATCAAAGTAGTTGGGTCTTGGTCAATGTTAAAATTATCAGCATGCCTAATATCTGAAAATAACTTTCAAAACACCAAATTTGGTTCCATAAATACATTGCGATAATCAAAATACCAAATTTCTTCCTAGATTTAAGTCCTTGTATTTAATTCTATATTAATTTTTTTTGTATCAAACATTAGTGTATTTCATATCTATCTTTTCATCTTGGGGTTTTATCGTGCATCAAACCACACAATATTGATACTACTTTGGAAGTCAATTAATCGTCATTTTTCCATCCATTATGGTAACTAGCAAGGTCCTATCACCCACACTGCCATTGGACACAAGTGCATAGACTTCATAAATAAAAACACTAAGGGTTGCTAATATTTTGAAAATAGTACAAGTTCCCCCTCAAGAGAAGTAAAAGAACTAGTGCAATTCATGGTTCAGTTGTCACCATAGAGAAAATTTACATCTGAGCTGCATATACCTTGTTTAAATTTCAATCAAAACCCCATTACAAAACATGGTAGTTTAGGGTTTTCTCCAAAACAACATCAGTAATCCTTAATGAGCCATTACAAATGGAAGAGCCAAGAAAAATAATGAAATGTAGACCTTGGAAGTTCATAATATCACTTGACTCTATTTATTCAAATGATTGAAAATACTTTCATTATATATAGCATGATGTAAATCTCATACGAAATGAGGAAAATTAAATTATATGCAATGAGTTGAAATATAGAACAAAAAAACACTAAAAGGCATAACTTAGTGACATTACATTTAGGGAAGCATATTAGAAAACGTGGTAAAACGTTTAAGAGTCAAACCTCTGCTAAGATTTGTTTGGAAAAATACCACATTTTGTTGATTTTTCAATCTTAGAACCTTCAACTCCTTTGTACCCAAAAAATAGCTTGAACCAAGAATCTCCAAGGCCTTAGTGGCTTTGGTATGTCTAATGGAAAGCTACTAGGAATGAGTTGGTTCTTCTTTTGCTTATAGTAATGATATTCTACCATTCCATTGGATGGTGATTGAATTCCTTCACTAATATATCTTGTTTAACCTTGCAATTTACAAGTTGGAGATGCAATTAACTAATTTGACTTTCACTTCAAATAAATCACTTGAGCTACCATAACATTTTCGACCTGATCTTCATTAAGACTGCTTCTACATAGTGACAAATTATTGGATGGAAAATTCATTACTTAGATCTCAATATATTTTTTCACTAGACTAGGCACATTTTCATTACTAATCTGGACATAATCCATAACAATTGAATCCATACTCATTATATGCAATTTGGAGAGAATACTTGATAACAGTGCATGAGCACAAGACTAAGGAGAGTTGGTAACAAAGACCAGAAATTTCACAATTTGTGCTAGAGGTGGGGTTCTAGGTATCTCTAAAGTAGGTGTAGAAAATTAAAATACCATTAAACTCCCATATACTGTAGAAAAATAAGGTCATGTGCACATAGCATTAGTGCTTAAACCAGCTGCAATGGTGTTTATGTTTCCTCTTGTTTATAGGTTTCTAATGGAAGAAGTTTTTGATAGAATTTAGTTATTAGCATTCAAGGATGCAGATGAATATGATACTATGGAAGAGAACCCAATGGAATAATGGGAATCCCTTACAAGACTACCCCCCTTGCAAAAATAAGTTGGTGATTGGGAATTCTCCACCTTTTCCACTACCTTCCCACCCAAAGCATTAGAACAATTATTTGAGCATGACCTAGATACCATAGCAGAACCATTTATATGTCAAGTTTGAGGCCGCATGGAATGTACTGGATTAGCTATTCTTGGTCCAAATAGGGAGAGAAAAAGTAGACCTATTTTTAGGAAACAAAGATGCTGACATAATATTTTTTGAGAACTTGTTATCTCATTGTGAGATTTTAGTCTAGATTGCTTGTGATGATTCTTGAGTTAGATGTGATCCTAGAGTTCTATTTTTACATAATTGAACATTAGTAATGGGCTCATGTGACACAGTTTCTTAAATACCAATTTGTAAAAATGCAGGTGTCAAAAAACCTTGCTCCATTTTTTTACTGTCTCTTGTGGAAAGCTTGTCTTCCTACTCAACTATCAACTTCTTTTGTAGCCTTTCATCAAGTTTTTCAATGTCACTGGACTTTCCATCTAAGGATGCAAAATGTGTACCTTATCCAAATTCCATGGTGGTCAGTCCATCATTAAAAATATTGACCTTTGTCGAGGAAGGACTATCATTCTCCTTCCAGTCTAACAACAAATTCTTTGGTGGTGCTACAATTCTATCCTTGGACTGCACTGCTAAAGTTATATTTTTATCATCTAGTTCCTATTAGTATGAAGAAGATTCAAATGAATTAGATTTAAAATTGAATCTTTCTCACATTGATTTATTTCTAAAATAATATTCCTGAGCCTGTTTTTTGTTTCAGAACCTACATTTAGATTGTCTAACAATCCATTTTTCTGAAGTACAACACCTTGAATGTATATGACTTCTTTCTTTGATTGTTCTTCAATATATTCTCTGGGTAGTGAATGGTATTGGACAAATCCTTTAGAACTCGATGAATTGGTCATGTATTTAGGTAGAGTATCATAATATGTGGTAACACCTTCCTAAGCTATCATACCATTGGGTACAAAAACAATAGAAAGGTATGTTGTGTTCCTTTCACACTGAGAAGAATATTTATTTTAAAACTCATTCCACTTTCCAAGAGAGGAAGAGAAACAGAGAGAGTGAGGGTTTGAAGAGAATTTGAACCAGGAGAGAGAAAATTCCAGAATTTGAAGTGGGAAAATTTCCCAATAAATTTTGGGTTTCCAGACAAAGTTAGCACAGAAATCGAAGAAGGATGAAGCATTAATTGGCACAGAAATTGAGGAAGGATGAAGCATTAATTGGCATAGAAATCGAGGGAGTCTGTATTGTACTAGACCGTACGTTTGGCACATGAATAATCCATACAGCATTTAATGCTGCTCTCATAATCCATACAACATTAATTGCTGACCGTAATGGGCACATATTTTGATGTTGTTAATTGCAGGAGGCCATACACTGTCACACCGTACTATTTCACACGTGTGGTACATATTTCGAGGCTGAATTTATGAGAAGGCCGTACAGTTCTGTCAGAGAGTTTTTGGAACAATTTTTGAGGAAGGTATGGGATAAGTATTGTTGTTCTGGGTTTGTAAATTTGTCTAAAAATTAATAAAATCTCTCTTACTCCGAAAACAGGTTTTCCCTTAGGAGTTTTGTCCTGTACCATTGGTAAAAAACAAGCATGTTAATTTTTCATGTGTTTGAATGTCTGAAATTTTTTGAGTTTGAATTTCCCAGTAGAAAAGAAAATTTCTGAATTGTTTAAATTTGAGAAAAAGAACCTCATGTGTTTTAGTCAGGTTAGATTTTGTTAAAATCTATGCATTGAAAAGGGTTGGGCATCAAACCATGCAGAGAAGCCAAAAGGATTGAAACAGGGTTGGGATTTCTTTCAAAACATTTCATGGTATCAGAGCACACATAAAGATAAGAATTTTTAAACATTTAGAAAACTGGGGTTTGAATAAAAGAAGTCTTGAAAAGCTTGCTTGAAGTTACAGGTTGCAGCCATGGTTTTTGGTCTTAGAGTGGAAGATAGATTAGAAGGGACTGCAAATTTTATCCCTTGGACGGATATAATTAGTTTGATTCTTGAAGAAAATGAACTATGGGATATAGTTCATGGAACAACAACAAATCCTGTAGTAGTACCTTCTAATGCAACAGATAAGGAATTCTTTATGAAAAGGGATGTGAGGGAAAGAAGAGTCATTACTGATGTTGTGAAAGATCATGTGATCCCTTACATTTTAGCAAAAGATCATGTATTTCAGATGTGGACAGCTTTGACAAATATTTATCATAGGTCCAATGAAAATAGGAAGATGGTATTGAGAGATATGTTGAAGAGTGTGCACATGAGTAAAGGATATGGCATGGCATCATATATTACCAAGATCACACAGGTAGGATATGAGATTGCTGATGTAGGTGAAGTGATTGGGAATTTTGATATGGTGCGTATAGCACTAAATGGAGTATCTCAGTAGTGGACCGTATTTGTGCATACTATCATTGGTAGGGAGAACATACCCACATGGGATCGATTGTGGGATGATCTCAGACAGGAGGAGCTACAGAGAGGATTCATATAGGGCAGTTCATCACATCATGGGGATGAAGAGGAGAATGTTGATTTAGTAGAGAAGGGCAAGAAGAAGAAGAAGTTCAAGAAGGGTTCCAAGGAGGGATCCAAACAACATGATGGGGAGAAGAAGGACATGAGAAAGTGAAATGCTTTGCATGTCATAATATGGGACACTATGATGGACAATGTACTAACAAGAAGAAGAAGAAGAAGCAAAATACAACATAGATTTATGAGTTTGCAGCATGATTTGAGAGAGAATTTTCCTTATTTTCAGGTGTTAGTGTTGAGAGAGAATCTTCTATCATCAGCAGGGACTTTTACAACTACATAGAGCATTCCATGATTGTTGGGAATTCATTGAGTGCACCACTACTTCCTCCACTTGCTACATTGATAGTGGAGCTTCTAGTCATATGACAGGTGATCGTGATATGTTTTCAGATATGTCAAAGGTAGAATTGGAGATGGAATTTGTATTGGGAGATGATACAGTGGTGAGAGCAGTTGGGCAAGGGACTGTCCGCTTTGAGAGGGAATCCATGCAAACTATGTTTCTCAGGGATGTGTTGTATGTCCCTGGGCTAAAGAAGAACTTTGTTTCAGTTTCCATGATTGAGGAAAGAGGCTTCGGTGTATATTTCCTTGATGGGAAGTTTCACATCTTTCCCAAGTCAACAGGTCCATCTGATTCATGGGTGATTGGAGTCAGATGTGAGAAACTATGTAGGCTTATTTTCTAGCCACATCATGCATTGTCACACACTTAGAGTAGCAGTGAGTTGTGCGAGCTATGGCACAGGAGGATGGCTCATCTTCACCATCCATCTCTGTGGATGCTGAGAGACATGATGACATGTATGCCATATTTTAGCATAGAGTTGAGTGGTGTATGTAGAGGGTTTGCTTTGGGAAAGTACACCAAGACTACTTTTACAAGCAGTGATTCCAGATCAGAGGGAGTGCTTCAGTTGATTCATTCAGATCTGTGTGGTCCCATGTCATATACTTCTTTGACAGGGTATGAGTATTATATCACTTTCATCGATGACCTTTCTAGGTAGACATGGATCTATTTCCTTATAAGCAAGAGATCAGAGGAAGTATTGCTTCGGTTCCAAGAGTTCAAATATCTTGTGGAAAACGAGATAGGAAAGAAGATCAAGGTACTTCTATCAAACAATGGGATTAAGTATACTTCCCATTATTTTGATGAGTACTATCAGCAAGAGGGGATCAGGGGATAGTTGACAGTTCCTTACACTTCACAATAGAATGGAGTGTCTAAAATAAAGAACAGTTCTATAGTGGATGCATCTAGAGCCATGTTGCATGATCAGAGTCTTCCTTTCTTTCTATGCGAAGAGGCCTGTAGTACTGTTGTATATGTTATGTACAGGAGTCCGTAGCATGCATTGGGGATTGTTGAAGCCTCGGGTAATTTGGTTGTCAGAAAGTATACCAAGGCTTACAACAGGTGATGAAAACCCAGCCAAATGATTTAGGCAATCCTACGCAAATATTACCTTATCCTTGAGTTGTTTGGTGTGGTTAACACCCACGGTTATTTGGCCTCTCCTAGCACTCTTTGAGTCAATGTGTTTTGATCCTGGAAGGATTTGTCTTCCTATGAAAGAAATAAAATTATCTTAAGTCTAAAAAAATCTATCTAAAAAGGAAATCTAAACTAAGCTAGAACTACCTTAAGAAGGATGGTGTTTGATGTACAAGTTAACTTCATACAAAAACTGATAAGTGCATTCATCAATTTAATAGAAATATGAAATAGATTTAATTACTTATCAACTCAAATTTCTATCAATCAATTAAAATTGATTGTTGGTAAATTAAGGATTTAGAAACATTCAATGTTAACCTATAATTAATATGTTAATTGAAAAATTAACATAAATTATAACTATTTGTGAATCATTTGCAGAAATAGATAAGTTTTAATTGAATAAACTCTATTAAAACCTTAATCATACATAAATCATGAGCAGAGATAAATCAAAACTATAGATAAATGCACTTATAAATTGCAGAAGATTAACAATATTTGATAAGTTACTTGAAGTAAGAAAATCAATATTATCAAGGAAACTTGATCAATAGACAAAAGAGGATTTAAGAGAATGACTTCATTATATTATTGAAAGTTTGTAACAAATTACAAGACTTGCAGTAATCAGATTTTCTCTAGTCTCCTTCGCTGATTTTCTCCTTCATAATTTACCCCCATTACATGAAAAAATTACCCTTTAAATAATAGTTACAAAAGAATAAATCCCCAAGAAACTGGGATTGGAATATCCATAAGAAACTAATAACCAAGAAATTCTCTCCACCTGGATAAAATCTCCAACAATTCATCTATATTAAGATATTTTTCTATTTCAAACCTGAGTTGGGCATCACATTTAACATTTTCAATTTCATTCTTAGACAACTTGTGCCAAATGCGGATAAAAATGTGGATCTTTCCTTCAGCAGCAAAAGTTTGCCTTACTAACTGATCTGGGCCTTCAATGCTGATATGGTCAAGACCTTGAATCTTCTCTTTGGTCTCTTCACACCGGCATTCAACCTGTTCGATCATCAACTTTGGCCGACAAGCATTTTCAATGAGGTCCATGTTAGGAAAGTGAAATATTTCCATGATTTTATCAACAACATACCACCTTATCCCACAGATACCTTGCGCCTTCTGAATGGCATCTTCAATCATCTCATTCAAATTGAGCCAAGCAGTCAAAATAGTTCTGATTTTCTTCAGTTGAAAACTGCTAAGGATAGTGATATTCTCTGGTCTATCCTTCATATACCTTTGCCAATCCATAATATCATCATAAGCCTTAGAATCTTGTTCTCTTTTGGTTGTTTTCTCCTCGAGAGTGACATACATCTTGCCAAAAAAAACATGAGTCTCAAAAGTATCATCCAAAGTGCTAAGAATTTCAATTATTAACTCATGATGCTCTTGATTTACATAGATGGCCAAATCCTTAAACTCCTGATGAGAAACCCTAGGGAAAGCAGAGGAAGCTGCACTTGCAGTTGCATCTTCACATTTCTTTTCAACCATGGCTATTCTCTGTGCATTGGTGACATTTTCAATTTGCTCCTTATGCAATTCATCTTGGAGAGAAGCATTCTTTAGTTGTGATTCTCTAAACTTGTCTTCAAAAGCCTTTTTAAGATCAGCAATATGAATCTCATGTTCTTTCTTGACTCTATCCAGTTCCTCTTGAAGCTTCTTTACTTCTTCCTTTTTCCTGTCAAGTTCTCTATTCATCGTACTAACTACATCAAAATTTGCACTTGTAAATGCACCTAGAGTTGTAGTTGTATCAAGTGCATCTACTTGGGGGTCACCAAATTGCTGGGTCCATATTATTCGATTGGCTTCAAAACCACCTTGACCTCTGCCTCTTTTTCTCCCTTTCCTAACCATTGTCTTGGATGATTTGCTACAAAAATAATCCCCAAGAGGGACTACAATGTCTTCATCAAACTCAGCCACTGACTCAGTAAATGATGTAGTCCCATCCATTGTTGAGACCAATGAAGATGTCCAAGTTATAGTGGAAGTGGGTATAGGCATAGTAATATGAGAAGTAGGTAATGGAAAAGATATGTTTTGATCATGTTTTTGTTCTGGAATTGAAGAAATGATCTGGGTAAAAATTACAGAAAATGGGAAGAGGATGTTAGAAGTTGGGAGTGAGAAGGGAGGTCCTTCAATTCATTCAGGAATGGTTGATGATGAAATAGTGAATGAAGGTAACTGTAGAGAAACCTTCATGCACTAGGTTTTAGTAGCAGTAGATAGATGTAGGATTGTGTTGTCTTGGAGGCAAGTCAGTGTAGTAGTAAATGTTTGATATAGTTGGGATAATGAAGATGATGGGATTTCCCCAACAGGTAAACTTGAAATGGTTTGATTAGAAGAGAGGAGCAGTGTAGAATTTGAAGAGTCAAAAACATGAGTGGAATCTGGATGGTGGGATGTTTGGTTCAGGGATAGGATATTATGTTTCATAATCCTTGAACAAGTCTGTAAATTCCTGCAAATGATTAACTACTTCTACAACCACAGACACAGGAGAAGGTGTCTTCTTTTCAACATAACAATCAATAACATCTATAGTAAGGGTTTGGGAAGTAGGAACCTAAACCTTCTGCCTTTTAGTTGTCCTTTCCTGAACTACTACTTGGTCATAAAACACCTAGGAAACTTCAGTAGTCACTTGATTTTCAGTAATAATCTTAGCTACTGCAGCTACCTGAGTATCCAATACAGGGGTCATCTGAGCTAACCTCTGCTTTGATTGCTAAGAAGTCTGCAATATAGCTTTTAATTTCCGAGCAACAGTGACCTATGGAAAATCTTCCATAGCGATTTTACATTTACCTCCATATGGATAAGTTATTACTGATGGACCTTGTGCTTCATGAGCTTCTTTCCTTTCTCTATCTTTTCTCACATTTTCCAGTATGTCCAGCTCCATTGTCCTGTAGACCAAAACCCTTGTTTTAATCTCATGTTGATATTGTAAAATTACGCATTAGAGGAAATTTGGGGTCTAAAATGGGCCTTATAAGAAAATAGTCCAGCAATAAATTTTGTGAGTTGGAATTCAAGAACCAATAGAATTTCAATAAAATGAGTCAACCATAATGGTTGAATTGACATATTTGTCAAAAAGAAAACTACTTTTTTTGTTCGTATTTTCGATATATCTCCATGTATTTTTACTCAAATTCCTAGTGGGAGAGCTCATTGGATGCATAATTTAATTCCGCATCCAATGAGTACCCATAGTGCATACTTTTGACAGACCCCGCTACCCTAAAAATAAGAAATACCTAAAAAATGTGATGATGGTGTCATCATCACGTTTTTTCAGGTATTTCTTATTTTTGGGGTAGCGGGATCCATCAAAAGTATGCAATGTGGGTACTTGTTGGATACGAAATTAAATTCCGCATCTAATGAGCTCTCCCGCTCAGAATTTGAGTAAAACCACAGGGAGNACAAAAAAAGTAGTTTTTTTCATTCTTCCTCCAAAATTAATAACTATTATTTTATTATTTTCCTTAGGAGGCCCATTTTAGACCTCAAATTTCCTCTAACCTGCTCTTAGGCCTAGCTAAGATTTCAAAAAACGTTTTCACCCCCTGATAGATGGAATCATCGGGGACTTCCTCATGAACATAATCAATCTCGATGTGGTTTTGCTTGAAATGAGCATCCAGAAACTCTTTAGTTTCATGTTTCCTTTTTCTAGCAAAACCAAGTTTCAATGAATCTATCTAATCACGCAGCACTGCATCCCAAGTTGAAGTTCAGACAACAAATGGACCAAAATATAAAGGGAACTTAGGCCATCCTTTTTTTCTAGGACCCACAAGTTTCTTGTAGACATCATAAGTTACAATCTTGAAAGAAACTTCTTCAATGACCAACCTATCAGGAACTATCTTGGGCATCATATGGAAAACATTTCTAACCCAAATTCTGATATATGAAAATGACTCACCAACATACCATTCACCCATTGTGGCAATGAAGGTTCTGTCTTCTATTGAAAAGGAAGGGACTTCTTGTTTGAATATTGAAAAATAAATGCTGCCAAAGAAGTGTTCACAGATTTCATAAAATATAGTTGTATAATTAGTATCCCACAAAGATGAATAATAAATAGGTACCAGAGGGGCTGGTAAATTCTAGTTCCATCCCAAATTGGGATATTGGAACTCAGTGTAGAATACATCAATTGTAAATTCCGAAAGGAAGAAATTTGGCTTCTTCTGGGCAGTAGATTTTTTATAATCCTGAATAGTTGTTTTAAGCTCCAGTCACAGGATTGATTCCCATGGGAAAGATTCACCAATTGTCCGAACATGATGGGAGACCAGAGCCCATTCGAATTTAAATATAGAACAAATGGTAAGACCATAAAGTCTGCATAACATGGTTTCCAACAAGGAATAAGGTTCCCTAAACCAGGCAACCCGGTATAGGTTATCAGCTCTCTGCAAAAACTTGTTAGGTTCATTCATCTAGGATTTCAACATTTCGTTAAAATTGTACCTGTACTTGGAATCTTGGGAAAACTCAGCATTCAGGGGCTGCACAGCCGGTTTAAGAGCATAATCCCTGGTAAAGACTTCAGGGAAGAAGGTAGCCAAATATGACCCTGCACTATCATTAAAGGACCGGTCTTTAGGTTTTGCATGTTCCACAATCCATTTGACTGGGTTAGTGTAAGGATGTATAACAGTCCTGGAAGAAATGGTGTGTAGTCGAGAATCCCTAATTTTCTGGTAAGCCAACTGGTCATTTTGGATATCGGAGAGGTCATCGTTGTCAAATATTGAGTAAATTTTGGGCCATTCAATTTGATAAGTCTCAGTAATCCTACCACTGGTGTCTAAGAAGATGCCAAAGTTTGGGTCTTTGGTCAGCATCTCTTTATGTGTGTTCTTGCAGCGAGTAATTCGCAACATTCTGGGAGATTGAATAACTATGTTTAAATGTGTAAACAAGGAATCAAAAAAAATTGAAAAAACAGAGAAACAAGAAATAACAGACCATAAAACTGATAGAAAGGACCAATATGAATTAACTGTAGATGTGAGAATGATCTCTGGTAAAATTTCACAGTAAAACTCACACAACAATGTAATTTCTGAAAGCGCAAATGGTAAAGAAAATGCAAATAACATGCCTATTTATAGATTTTTTGTGGGTTGCATTCAAACCATAGGATTAAAATACATGGACGATCAAGATTAAATCTTGCGAGATGCGAGGTCATGTTGTAAGATTTAAATTTTATTAACCTTCCCGCAATCCGCATCCAAAATTCAGGATGCAGGATGTGGGTTCAAAATTTATTCAACTTATGAGCATGAGAGTTCCTGCAACCCGCATCCCGAAAATTCCAGGTTTCGAGTTTTGGAAACACAAAAAATATTAAGCTGCTAACTAACCTTTTCTGCAACCCACATCCCGAAATTTGGGTTTCGGCTTTCGAAGAGACACAACACCACACTTAATTCAAACTTCTTCCCAAAATCTGTAATCCAAAAATTTTGGGTTTCGGGTTTCGGGTTTTGGGAATGAAAAGTTGGAAACATAAAAACCAAGCTCCCGCAACCCACATTTCGGGTTGCAGGTTTTGGGAAAGACTTATTTTTTGGGAAACTTTTGTTCTTCTCGAAATTCACAAAAACACACCAAAAAGTGCATGAATTTTAAAAAATCATTAACTAAATCAAATCATGATAAGGACATAGAAAACATGATGTATTTCAATGGGAACCACAAAAAATGACCAAGGAACTTAAAACATTACCTTTGCATATTAAATTTGGGGCTCTCATGTTTTTTTTGGATAAAAACATGGGATCTGTTTTGTCTACAACAAATGGAAACTCGTTGGGATGAACCAATTAACTCTATGAATAAGAATTTCCTTACCAAGAAAAACATGTCAGTAAACAAATAATTCATCCTAAAAATATTTTTTTTTTAGAAAATGTTTACATATGAATGCAACCAACAAGAAGAATTACGAAATTGATTTATACATTCCCATCCATGATCAATTGATGATGATGCAAATCTAATTAGGAAGTATGAAGAATAATAAGGATCTTTAACCTTCAAGCAATCATAGGCATAGAGTTTAAGTTGAACCTAGGAGAAAACCTAGGACTACCCCAACATTCAATCATAGGTCACCTTGATTTATTTATAAGATTCTTTTTTTTCCTTTTTATCTTTTTTTTTTAAATCAAACCTTGTAAGACCTTATTGACATAATGCCACTGTCTTGATTAGGTAATCAGTGCCATTCGCAAGCCTGATCTGGAAACTGAACTAGCCAGCTCGATAATGAGACGTTTATCTTTCAATTGTAACACTGAAAGAAATTATCATGGCCTGGTAACCATCTAATGATCATTTTAGTCCAACATCAAACCTATGACCATGGCAGGGCTGGCTTGTGATTAGACCCCCCTATTCCTATGTACACATTAGAGGAAATTTGGGGTCTAAAATGGGCCTTATAAGAAAACGCACCAACAATAAATTTTGTCAGTTGGAATTTGAGAACCAATATAATTTCAATAAAATGAGTCAACCATAATGGTTGAATTGACATATTTGTCATAAAAGAAAACTACTTTTTTTGTTCATATTTTCGACATATATCCCCTTGTTTTTACTCAAATTCCAAGTGGGAGAGCTTGTTGGATGGGGAATTTAATTTTGAATCCAACAAGTATCCACACTGCATACTTTTTCCAGACCCTGCTACCCCAAAAACAAGAAATACCATCTCAATACTAAATCCCCTACTGAAAAGTCTCTATTAGAAGAAGATTTTTCATCAAACCATCATTTAACCAACTATTGATGTTGATATAGTTTGTTTCTAGACTTTTCTCTATATTCTTCTAGCTTAAGCAAAGTATCAATTCTCTGCTGGAGCGGGGATGAATCGTCCTCTTGAATGGATTGGGATAGTTGTAATGAGGAGATAGTAAGATTAGATGGCAATATGGCTTCCTTGCCATAAACTAAACAATAATGAGAATTCCCAATGGCTACCTTTGGGGTAATTCGATCTTCCCAAAGATCATTGTAAAGCTGTGTATGCCAATCTTTATGATATGAGGCTACTATTTTCTTCAAAATGTTAATCAGGCTTTTGTTGGAAGATTCAGCAAGCCCATTTCCTTGTGGATAATAATTGGCAGAAAACTTGATCTTAATCCCTTTTTCAAGGGCATAATGCATAAGATCAATGGAGGTGAAGTAAGATGCATTGTCAAAGACTAGATATTTGGGGACACAAAACCTAGTGACTATTTGACTTTCAAGAAAGGATATCACTTGGTTTGTATTGCACTGTCTGAGGGGAAATTCTTCCACCCACCTGGTAAAATAATCTGTAGCTGTCAGGATGTACTTATGTTGCAGGGAAGAAGCAAGGTTGATGGGTCTGACAAAATCCGGTCCCCATTGCTAAAATGGGACCTAAACTGCTACTGGCTACAAAGAGAAGGCATTTTTTAAACCTTTCCAGCACACTTCTGACAAGGCTCACATTTACTAGCATAGGCATGGGCATCTCTGAACAAAGTAGGCTAGTAATATCCTTCCCTTATTATCTTGTGAGTTATCATTTCCCCAGAGAAATGTCCACCTACAGGTCCTTCATGAAATTGAAAAAGAATATCATCAGTTTGATCCTCTTCTACACATATGAGAAAAAACCCATCGTAGTTTTTTCTAAACAAAATACCATCAATAAATTGATATAGGGCTGAATTTAACCTTAAATACCTACATTTTTTAGAATCAATGGTTTCAAGGGAAAACCCATTATTTAGAAAAAAAATTGATGTGTTCATACCATTCAGATGTCGAAGTTTCGATGATATTAACAGAACCTGTAGGTATTATTTCCTCTTTCTCTCACTCAACTTGTTGATTTTCTGGGTTATTAGATTGAGTAGTAAGCAGGCACAAACCCTGCTCTTTGACAATCTTCGTTGGTCAGATTTCTAGGTCATATTCTTGCAACGCTATCATCCAGTGAGCCCTCTTCTCACCCAATTCTTTCTGAACAAGGACATTGCGGATAGCTACATAAGGGACAATTATCTTAGTCCGTGACTTCAACATGTACTGTCTATAATGCTTTACCAATTTGTAAACCGTGAAATCCTATTTGTCAATGTACAAATAGTTCATTTTGTCTCCTTTAAATGTTGAAATCATAAAATAAATGAGGATTTCAACATCATCATGATGCTTATGTGTCAGCACAACTACATAAGAAAAGTCATTAGTGAAGGTGTATAGGATAAAATATTTGTTGAAGTCAGGAGACATCAAAGCAGGTGCTTCTGCAATGGCTTTCCTGATTTCAACAAACGAATTTCTCTGTTCCTCAGACCATTTAAGTGGTGCATCCTTTTTTACTAGAAGTTGCAAAGGCTTAACAACTTGAGCTAAATTTGGGACAAACCTATGAACAAAATTGATTTTACCTAAAAATGATTGCATAGCTTTCTGTGAACCAAGGAGGCCGATCTTTGAGATAGCTTCAGTGTACTCAGGATCAATAATCATGCCTTCTTTAGAAATAATGAAACCTAAGAGCTTACCTTCTATGACCATGAATATAGACTTCTTGGGGTTGAGTGAGTGTACCTTCTACAACATTCAAACACTTGTTTCAAAGCAAACAAATGCTCATGTCATTTTTTAGAATAAATTGTAACATCATATAAATATACTATGACAGAATTATGAATCAAACCCCTAAAATCTATATCCATAGCTCTATGGAATGTAGCTCCTGCATTTATCAGCCCAAAAGACATTCGCATGTAAGCAAAGACTCCCCAAGGGGTCCTAAAAGTTGTTTTTAACTGATCATCGAGGGTGACCAGGACTTGTTTATATCCTGAGAAGCTGTCAAGAAGTGAAAACATCTCAGACCCGACTCCCCTCTGTAGGATTTTCTCCATAAGAGGGAAAAGGTAGTTATCTTTTTCAGAGGCCTTGTTTAGGTTTCTCTGAGTCGATGCAGAGCCTGATTTCCCCATTCTTCTTTCAAACGGGCATCAAGTTATCATTCCACTACAAATGTATGATAGGAAATATGATTCATGGTACCAATAAATTATCAAGTTCCTTCTTCACAGAGTGTTCCAAACTGGGATGCATCTTCCTCAGCTTCTGTTGGTAAGGTTTTACTTCTGGCTTCATCGGGATATTATGGTGCATGATAGTGGTATCAAAATTTTTTAGTTCATCGTGCGTCCATGCAAAAATATCCTTAAATTATTTACACAACTTGATGAAAGCTCTTCTTTCTTCATCAGATCAATTAACTCTGAGGTTGATGAGGTGGGGATTTTGTTTAGTGCCCAGGTTGACAAGTTCATAATCTAGGGATGAACTCTAGGTCTTACAGTTGGTCGTGTGTTTGAATTTATCTTGCAGATCATAAAAGTTTTCCAGGTTGATGATCGACTTAGGGATAATGTTAAAAAGATAATACAAGGATTCATCATTTTTAGCCTCATCAATTTCCATACCTTGGAAGGTGTCATGGGCTGAAAGGAAGTCCGATATCTAATGATCATCGTTAAAAACTTTCCAATTCATGAAATTGTCCAAAATGGAAGGAATGTACATCAACTCAATTGAAAAAGTATTTGGGGACAACCCTTCTCATAGAATCAACCTAGATGCAGTATTGGCCAGAAGATCAGAATCAAAATTTTGTGACCTAGGGACTGACCCGATGTTGAATGCTGAAAAGGAATTAGTGAGATATCTTATTAATTTCTGATAGTTAATTAAATGAGGAGACATGAAATGTATCTAATTTCTTATCTGATTAACGATGATCTCAGAATCTCCAATGCATCCAATTACCTTTACACCCATGTCAATGGATTTTTTGAGTCCCTGAACCAGTGCTTCGTACTCATATACGTTATTGGTGCATTCGATCTCGAGTATGCATGCAATCATTGTTTTTGTCCCTTTCGGTTCTACTAAGACACAACCTACACCATCCCCATCTTTAGAAATGGAGCCATCAAAAAATAAATTCCACGCAATGGGATCAATCCTAAACTTAATATTTACATTATATATATTATGTACAATGGTGACAATGAATGGTACAGTAGTAGCATGTGCAATTTGTGATTGGTTCTATACATTCTCTACTGGTGAAACATTAGCAGGAAAATATCCAAAGAATGTGTCAAACGTAAAGTGTTCAACATGAGTGCTGAAGTAAGATATAGGGTCATTTGAACCATCAAGATCTGTAACCGTTTGTTTCATAAATGGTTCCTTGCTAATCTTAAGTCTATTTGGTTTCTCGTTAAGGGGTAGTCACAAGTGATACTAGTCAGTGGAAAAGTAGCCTTTCAATTTTTCGGACCAATCTCTACTTAGCCAGATCCCATAAGTCTCTGGGATATCGGCAACCACAATGTCTATAGTCTAATGAATCCTAGGATCAGCATATAATCTGAACAAGACATTCCTTAGTATTCCCACAACTTTAACTCTTGATTATCAAGCCGTATAATATGAATTGGGCAAGGTTCCCAAGTTTCATTTAGTTTCTTACATACATAGATAGACATGACATTTGATGATGCACCCAAGTCTATCATGCAATTATGTATGTTCATGTTAAAAATTTCAAACGTGAGCAAGAAAGGAGGTATCCCCTTACTTGTGGGATTCTGATTATTTGGTTTAGAATAGGAGTCAAGGTTATTATTTTGAGCCTCCCTTGGTTGTTTGATTATCATACTTTTAGGTAGGGAATCTCTTATAGAATGGATCTTAAGAAGATCAAATAATGAGATGTTAGCCTTAACTCTTTTCAAACCTTCAGTCAAATTGTATTCTAGTTCAGGAATGACAGTATCCTTTTGAGGGATAGTCTTACATTTATTCGAAACTGGTGTTGAAGATGGTGGTTCCTGAGAGCTTTTTCCTTTGGATCTAGTATTATGAGGGTGTTGGAGATTAAAAATTGTCTCAGGTTCTTCTTCCTCTTGATTAGAAAAGAAGCTCACAGTACTGACTTGTTGGTCTTCTTCTTTTTCATCCTATGGAGGCTGTGAATCTGGGTTGGTTTCATCATCATAGGATTCAGGGGTATCCTGTGTTCCCATGGCTAGAGACTTCAAAACAAAGAATATTTCTTCCGAGGTGAATCCTTCTCTTGGATTAGGAGGTGGTGGATTTTGGGGAGGTTGATTAGGTCTCTTGAAAGGTGGCCTTGCAAATCCCATGTTATTATTTTGATTTTCATTAGTATTCTTCTTCAAATAAACCATATCGTTTGAAATTTTTTGGAGGATCTTCTTCATGTCAGACATATTGAAAGGATCAAAATTTGTGGTGGTGGCTTTGGGAACATTTTCAATCTTCCTGCGGGAGGTGGACGGTTGTTCAGCTGATGTTTCAGGGTTCTCTTTGAGGAAAAACATATATTTTTATACCTAGATAGCTTCGCAAAAATCATCCTACAGGGTGTCCTTGAGATCTGTCTTAACCCACATGGCTATTTGAGACAGAAGACCTTTAATGTAACAGGACACCAACAATTCTTCCACGGGGAGAACGGTAGTAGGAATTCTATTTTTTAAATATGAAACTATTTGGTTATAGTCTTTTACCCTTTCCTTACCTTTGGTTTTCATCGAGGAGAGCTCTATAACCAAATCCTCTAGGGTATTGTCGTCCCCAAATTTCTGAGTAAAGAGCTCTGCGAATACATCCCATGATGGAATAGATCCAACTTCCAAAGCAAAATACCACGTGGAAGCTTTACCCTCAAAAGTACAAGGGAATAATCTCCAGACTACATCTTCATGTATGACATTTATAAGTTTTATTGCCTGCATAAAGGTCTCAATATTATACTCCATATGGATCTTTTCATCCAGGTTATACTTAGGGAGCCACTTTTCAGTATTTTTGGGTAATCTGTGTTGATCTCCCAAGAAAGATACAGCATCTTTGTCTAACCAAGGTCTGTTGGGTCATTCGTCACCCATTGGGATGTCTTCTTTGGATGACCCATGAGATTCTGAGGAGGAAGAATAAGAAGGTGGTGAAGGTGGAGGACCACCTATTACTATGCTATGTTGAGGAGTGCTTTGTTGTAAGAAAAATGAGTTGAAATCTAATCTAGGGGTCGATAAAGAACTCAAATAATTCTTACGTTCTTCAGTGTTTTGGTCGTCCAAATTATGGTTATCTTGACTATTGATCTACGGATCGTTAGTCTGGAGGTGCCCCTCAACAAAACTCTGTCAGATCCTGGAAACAGTGTTGAAATTACCCTTTAATAGTTTTTCAACTGTAATGGGCCCCAAAGTAGGTGATACAAGGACGTATCTAGCCTCTGAAGTTCTTTTTTCATTAACAGGAATACAAGGGATGGTGGTTGAATCTTGTGTTGGTTGTTCAATGGATGAGGACGCCTGTGTGTGACTCTGGGTAACAATCAGATCTCTATTTTGAGGAAGCTTTTGATTATTCTGTTTAGGCATGATTTACTTCAGCCCCTCCTTCTAGCACCATTTGTTGAATCCTCAGTTAAGTTTGGTTTCTGGAAAGTATTCCAAGGATTACAACATGGGATGAAAACCCAGCCAAAGGCTTCAGTAAATCCTATGCAAGTATTACCTTATACTTGAGTTGTTTGGTGTGGTTAACAGCCATGGATATTTGGCCTCCGTTGGAACCCTTTGAGTCAATGTGTTTTGATCCTGGAAGGATATGTCTTCCTATGAAAGGAATACAAGTTTCTTAAGTCTAAAACAATCTATCTAGAAAGGAAATCTAAACTAAGCTAGAAATACCTTAAGAAGGAGGTTGTTTGATGTACAGGTTAACTTGATATGAAAACTGATAAGCACATTCATCAATTTAACATAAATGTGAAATAGATTTAATTACTTATCAACTCAAATTACTATCAATCAATTTAAAATTGACTATTGGTAAATTAAGGGTTTAGAAACATTCAATGTTAACCTGTAATTAATATGTTAATTGAAAAATTAACATAAATTAGAACTGTCTGTGAATCATTTGCAGAAATAGATAAAAGTTTTAATTGAATAAATCTATTAAAACCTTAATCATACATAAATCATGAGCAGAGATAAATCAAAACTACAGATAAATGCACTTATAAATTGCAGAAGATTAATAGTGTTTGATAAGTAATTTGAAGCAAGAAAATCAATATTATCAAGGAAACTTGATCAATAGAAAAAAGAGGATTTAAGAGAATGACTTCATTATATTATTGAAATTTTGTAACAAATTACAAGACTTGCATTAATCATAGTTTCTCCAGTCTTTGTCATTGATTTTCTCCTTCAAAATCCCCCCCCCATTACATGAAAAAATTCCCCTTTAAATAATAGTTACAAAAGAATAAATCCCCAAGAAACTAAGATTGGAATATCCATAAGAAACTAATAACCAAGAAATTCTCTCCACCTAGACCAAATCTCCAACGATTCATCTATATTGAGATATTTTAATGTTTCAAACCCGAGTTGGGAATCACATTTAAAATTTTCAATTTCGTTCTTAAGAAACTTGTGCCAAATGTGGATAAAAATGTGGATCTTTCCTTCAACAGCAAAAGGTTTCCTTACTAACTGATCCATGTCTTCAATGCTGATATGGTCAAGACCCTGAATCTTCTCTTTGGTCTCTTTGCAACATTGTTCAACCTGTTCAATCATCAGCTTTGGCGGACAAGCATTTTCAATGAGGTCCATGTTAGGAAAGTGAAATATTTCCATGATGTTATCAACATAATACCACCTTATCCCATAGATACCTTACACCTTCTCAATGGTATCTTCAATCATATCATTCAAATTGATCCAAGCAGTCAAAACAGTTCTGATTTTCTTCAGTTGAAAACTGCTAAGGATAGTGATATTCTCTAGTATATCCTTCATATACCTTTGCCAATCTAGAATATCATCATAAGCCTTAGAATATTTTTCTCTTTTGGTGTTTTCTCCTCAAGAGTGACAAACATATTTCCAAAAATAACATGGGTTTCAAAAATATCATCCAAAGTCCTAAACATTTCATTTATCAACTCATGATGCCCTTGATTTATCTAGATGGCCAAATCCTTAAACTCCTACTAAGAAAACCTAGAGAAAGCAGAGGAAGCTTCACTTACAGTTGCATCTTCACATTTATTTTCAACCATGGCTATTCTCTGTGCATTGGCAGCATTTTCCATTTTCTCCTTACGCAATACATCCTAGAGAGAAGAATTCTTCAGCTCTGATTCTCTAAACTTGTCTTCAAAAGCATTTTCAAGATCAGCAATATGAATCTCATGTTCTTTCTTGATTCTGTCTAGTTCCTCCTGAAGCTTCTTTACTTCTTCCTTTTTCCTGTCAAGTTCTCTGTTCAGCGTACTAACTGCATCAAAATTTGCACCTATAAATGCACCTAGAGTTGTAGTTGTATCAAGTGCATCTACCTAGGGGTCACCAGATTGTTGGTGTTAGGATTATTAATCCTCCCTTGTCCAAATTTGGTCATATGTCTAAATTGGGAATCATGTCTAAATCAGGAGTCCATCCAGTCTATTTATAGTCATTAACACCATTGAGTCCACTTGACCAAATTGGGGCACATGTTTCAATTACTAAAGTGTGGGGAACACTAATTGAGGCTCACTGCCACTAATTGCACTTGATTGCACCAGTTTAGGAGCCTCCTAGACCAATCCCTACAATTTAGGAAGCCACTGGGAGTGCCAAAACCAACCAAGGTCAGTTCACTTCAGTTAATGACTAGTCAAGCTAAGTTAGGAGTCAGTTAGATTCAGTTCTAGTCCTCTACATTCAATTAGCGCTAGGTTTACTTGAATGAACACATGTGGGGCGCATTTCTCATCTACCATAGTCAGTTAACCTTAGTCAACACTGAATGTAACACTTGATTTGTGTTTTAGAGCTCCGATGAACTCCAGTTATGGTTTAGACAAGGTCAGTTAACTATTGAGTCCTCCGATAGTGATTTAGACAAGGTCTTGGTTACCTACAGTCAAGTAGAATCTAATCAATTCGAAATTCCTCATGTGGATTTGAATTGCTTGTGGCTATTAAATCCATTTTACTTCATTGTAATTATCATCGGATTACTTTTTGATTAATGAAAGCATTCACAGCTGCAAGCCTTTTTTGCACTGTTTCATTCTTCAATTGCTGAGTAAATTATGAGATCCACTTTGTGAGTTGTGTATTTTTCTACATATCTATGTGCTCAAATTTACATGGTATCAGAGCCTCGGTGGACAAGACTCCTCTCCTCCTTAGATCTCCAACCGAATCATTTTTTTGGCAAATTGCTCTTTCGAGTATTGCACCAAAAGCGGAGAATTTACCACTTAATATCCCAAGTTAGGAAATTGTTGATCAAGCTTGCTTGATCAACTATACTGGGTGTGAAGGAAATTCCAAAAGTGCAGACTGTCAACCTTACTTTGTATGTTTGAATGTGTCACAGGTTATCAGCTTCTCTTACAACATTCACTACAAGCAGCCCTTTCTTCTCACTGCATTCACTACAATAGCTCAGTTCTTCCTACTACATTCAAAATGGCTCATCAAATAGAGCCTCTCACTCCCTTCAACTATCACCAGTGGAAGGCAGAAATGGTGGTAATGCTCTGCACCAAAGGGCTCTTCAGACTCATAGAAGAAGCAGAGGAAGAGCCAGATTCAAATAAAGACAGAGCTAAGTACATGAACAGGCTTGATGAATCCCCTGGACACTTGCTCTCCTCAGTCTCTCAATATCTTTGGTTTCACATTCTAGAATTGAAGACTCCCAAGCTAGTTTGGGACAAGCTTGCCTCCCTATTTGATAAAGATGATGAGATGAGGATCCATCAGCTAGAAAATGATTTGATTACTCTCAATCCATCCAATTTCGAATCTCTGAATGCATTCTTCACAAAGTTCAAGAACCTGATATATCTGTTGAAGCAATGCAAAGTGGATAAGGATGAAGATCAGCTCATCCTTGCTATTCTCACAAATCTCAATTCCAACTACTCAGTATTTGTATCCACCTTCCAAATATTAAGGTTCACTACTCCAAATTCGAAGATTCCCACTCTTAATGCTTTCATCCAATCTCTTATTTCTGAGAATGATAAATTGATCCAAATGGGGTTCATTCGATCTCCCAAAGATCTAGCTCTAGTTGCAAGAGGAGATAAGGTAGCGAATGACAAAGGGAAGCAAATAGATGAGTCCCATATGAAGAAAGAGCAGTCAAAAGAACCTTCAGGTTCGAAGAGAAGCAAGAAGAATGGCAAAGGCAAGGTCCTCTACTCTTACTATGGAAGAGGCTTCCATTCAGAAAGCTCCTGTATGAGAAGAAAACTTGATGAAATGGCTCTTCTCTTGAAAAAACACAACATTTTTATACCTACTAGTGCAAGGAAGGAAGACTCTAAAGAAGAAGAAGAAGAATACCAAAGGAAAGGACATGCACTGAAGGCCTACTGCACATCAGCACCCATCTTCATCATTGATTCTGGAGCTTCCAACCATATGGCTGCATCCAGAGAATCATTCTCTTCTTTTCAGTCCTTTGATGGTCCTAGTATTTAGATGGGAAATAATAGTAAAGTCAAAAAAAAAGGGAAGGGCTCTATCCAACTTGAACATGGAAGGTTCAAAGATGTGCTATTTGTTCCCTCCCTAGCTTCAAACCTGTTATCTGTCTATCAAATGACCCATACTAGATCTCCAAAGCGAGTGATCTTTGGTCCTGACTCAGTGGAGATCACAGATATCTCTACTGGGAGCATCATAGCAAAGGGTACTGCAAATCATGCTCCAAAAGCATATGAGTTCTCACATTTCATGCCTCCTTCAGAACCAATGCACTCTCAGCAACCACCTGCAAGGGAAGGTAAAATTATTGCATCTACTTATTTTATAGCTTCTACTAGTATTGTAGATCCATCTATATTAGTTTCTGACCTTGAGATTCAGGGTGACTCAGATCTAGATTTAGTCCCTACTTCCAAACTGGAAGCTAGGAAGATGACTGGAAACTCACCTGACACTCAGAAAGGAAAAACTCGTGCGCTATGTCATGCTATTTTACCTCCTTTAGGGAGATGCAATAGACTTCCTGTAAGATGCAATATGGCAAGGTCTTAGTCTTACTACATTCAAAAGAATGGATATGATCATACACCTCTTCATTCAGCAAGAGACAAAAGTTACATTCCTCCTTCCTCCCATCATCATTTTTGGAGAAGAAGGAGACGTCTACATGCCAAGCCCCAGAATACCTGTGCATAGCACACCATGCATGCTACTTCACTACCTCACAGAGATGAAAATTGCAGCAACATATTTTCAAGTTTTTCAAACTTGAGTTTTGATTCTACCTGCTTAGCTAGAGGGAGGGATTTTTTCCCATGTGGTTTTTTCCCTAGCTCCTTGTATTAAGCAGTTACTTTATTTACTTGATGTAACGGGTGACCTATGGTCTTAGTTACCAGGGCCCACAATTTTTCCAAGTTAGCATTCAGGGGGAGTGTTAGGATTTTTAATCCTCCCTTGTCCAAATTTGGTCATATGTCTAAATTGGGAGTCATGTCTAAATCAGGAGTCCATCCAGTCTATTTATAGTTATTAACACCAATGAGTCCACTTGACCTAATTGGGGCACATGTTTCAGTTACTAAAGTGTGGGGAACACTAATTGAGGCTCACTGCCACTGATTGCACTTGATTGCATCAGTTTAGGAGCCTCCTAGACCAATCCCTACAATTTAGGAAGCCACTGGGAGTAACGAAACCAACCAAGGTCAGTTCACTTCAGTTAATGACTATTCAAGCTAAGTTAGGAGTCAGTTACATTTAGTTCAAGTCCTCTACATTCAGTTAGCACTAGGTTTTCTTGACTGAACACATGTGGGGCACATTTCTCACCTACCACAGTCAGTTAACCTTAGTCAACACTAAATGTAACACTTGAGGTGTGTTTTAGAGCTCTGATGAACTCCGGTTATGCTTTAGACAAGGTCAGTTAACTACTGAGTCCTTCGATAGTGATTTAGACAAGGTCTTGGTTACCTAGAGTCAAGTAGAGTCTAATCAATTCAAACTTCCTCATGTGGATTCGAATTGCTTGTGGCTATTAAAGCCATTTTACTTCATTGTAATTATTATCAGATTACTTTTTGATTAATGAAAGCATTCACAGCTGCAAGCCTTTTTTGCACTGTTTCATTCTTGAATCGCTAAGTAAATTGTGAGATCCACTTTGTGAGTTGTGTATTTTTCTACAGATCTATGTGCTCAAATTTACAGTTGGGTCCATATTATCTTATTGGCTTCAAAACCACCTTGAGCTTTACCTTTTTTTCTCCCTTTTCTAACCACTACCTTGGATGATTTGCTATAAAAATAATCCCCAAGAGGGACTACAATGTCTTCATAAAACTCATCCATTGACTCAGTAAATGATGTAGTCTCATCCATTGTTGAGACCAATGAATATGTCTAAGTTATAGTGGAAGTGGGTATATGAATATTAATATGAGAAGTAGGTAATGGAAAAGAGATGTCTTGATCAAGTGTTTGTTCAGGAATTGAAGAAATGATCTAGGTAGAAATTACAGAAAATGGGAAGAGGATGTCAGAAGTTGGAAGTGAGAATGGAGGTATTTCAATTCTTTCAAGAATGGTTGATGATGAAAGAGTGAATGAAGGTAACTGCAGAGGAACCTTCATGGACTAGGTTTTAGTAGCAGTAAATAGATGTAGGACTAGGCTGTCTTAGAGGGAAGTAGGTGTAGTGCTAAAGGTTTGATATAGTTGGGATAATGAAGATGATGGGATTGCCCCAATAGGTAAACATGAAAGAGTTTGAATAGAAGAGAGGAGCAGTGTAGAAGTTGAAAAGTCAAAAAAAGGAGTGGATGGTGGGATATTTGGTTCAGGGATCGGATCTTATGTTTCATCATCCTTGAACAAATTTGTAACTTCCTGCAAATTATTAACTACCTTTTCAACCACAAGCACAAGAGAAGGTGTATTCTCTTCAACATCACAATCAATAACATCTATAGTAAGGGTTTGAGAAGTAGGAACCTGAACCTTCTTCCTTTTAGTTGGCCTTACCTCAACTGCTGCTTAGTCATCAAACAACTTGGAAACTTCAGTAGTCACCTGAGTGTTAGTAATAATCTTAGCAGCTACAACTACCTGAGTATCCAATACAGAGGTCATCTAAGCTAACCTCTGCTTTGATTGCTAAGAAGTCTGCAATATAGCTTTTAATTGTTCAGCAATAGTGACCTATGGAAAATATTCCATAGGGATTTTACCTTTACCTCCATCTGGATAAGTTATTAATGATGGACCTTGTGCTTCATGAGCTTCTTTCCTTTCTCTATATTTTCTCACCTTTTCCAATATGTCCAGCTCCATTGTCCTATAGACCAAAACCCTGGTTTTAATCTCCTGTTGATATTGTAAAATTAGGTTATGTTCATCCTTTCTCTTGGCCCTTGCCAATACTTCAGAAAAAAAATTCCACCCCGTGATAGATGGAATCATTCGGGACTTCCTCATGAACATAATCAATATTGATGTGGTTTTGCTTGAAATGAGCATCCAGAAACCCTTTAGGGTCATGTTTCCTTTTGCTAGCAAAACCAAGTTTCAATGAAGTTATCTGATCATTCAGCACTGCAGCCCAAGTTTAAGGTGGGACAACAAATGGACCAAAATACAAAGGGAAATTAGGCCATCCTTTCTTTTTAGGACCCACAAGTTTCTTGTATACACCATCAGTTACAATCTGGAAAGAAACTTCTTCAATGACCAACTTGTCAGGAACTATCTTGGGCAGCATATGGACAACATTGCTACCCCAAATTTTGATATATGAAAATGACTCACCAACATACCAATCACCCATTGTCGCAATGAAGGTTCTGGCTTCTACTAAAAACGCACAGGCTTCCTCTTTGAATATTGAAAAAACAATGTTGCCAAAGAAGTGTTCACAAGTTTCATAAAATATAGTTGTATAATTAGTATCCCATGGAGCTGAATAATAAATAGGTACTGAAGGGGCTGGTAAAGTCCAATTCCATCCCAAAATGAGATATTGGAACTCAGTGCATAATACATCAATTATAAATGCCGAAAGGAATAAATTTGGCTTCTTTCGGGAAGTAGATTTTTGATAATCCTAAATAGTCATTTTAAGCTCCATTGAAAGGATTCATGCCCATGGGAAATATTCACCAGTTGTCAGAACATGATGGGCGATCAGAGCCCATTCAACTTTTAAGATAGAACAATTGGGAAGACCATAAAGTCTGCATAACATGGCTTCCAACAAGGAATAAGGTTCCCTAAACCAGGAGACCGAGTATAGGATATCAGCTCTCTATGAAAACATACTAGGTTCATCCATCCAGGATTTAAAAATTTTGTTAAAATTGTGCATGGACTTGGAAGCTTGGGAAAACTCAACATTCAAGGGTTTCATAGCTAGTTTAAGAGCATAAGCCCTAGTAAAAACCTCAGGGCAAAAGGTAGCCAACTGTAACCCTGCATTATCATTAAAGGACTGGTCTTTAGGGTTTGTGTGTTCCACAATCCATTTGACTGGGTCAGTGTAAGGAAGTATAGCAGGCCTGGGAGCAATGGTGTGTGACCCATAATCCCTAATTTTTTGGTAAGTTGACTGGTCATTTTGGATATCGAAAAGGTCATCATTGTCAAAGATTGAGTAAATTTTCGACCATTCAATCTGATAAGTCTCAGTAATCCTACCATTGGTGTCTGAGACAATGTCAAAGTTTGGGTCCTTCGTCAGCATGTCTTTATGTGTGTTCTTGCAGTGAGTAATTCGTGACATTCTCGGAGATTGAATAACTCTGCTTAAATGCATAACAAGGAATCAAAACAAATTGAAAAAGCAAAGAAACAACAAATAAAAAACCATAAAAATGATAGAAAGGACCAACATGAATTAACTATAGATGTGAGAATGATCTGTAGTAAAATTTCGCAGTAAAAATCACACAACAATGTAATTTCTGAAAGCGCAAATGGTAAAGAAAATAAAAAGAACATGCCTATTTATGATTTTTCATGGGTTGCATTCAAACCATAGGATTAAAAGAAATGGACGATCATTATTAAATCTTGTGGGATGCAGGGTCAGGTTGCAAGATTTAAATTTAATTAACCTTCCCATAATCTGCATCTGAAGTTCAGGATGCGGGATGCGGGTTCAAACTTTATTCAACTTACGAGCATGAGAGTTCCTACAACCCGCATCCCAAAAATTTTGGGTTTCGGAAACACAAAAAATATTAAGCTCCTAACTAACCTTTTCTGCAACCCGCATCCCGAAATTCAGGTTTCGGGTTTCTAGTTTCAGAGAGACACAACACTACACTTAATTCAAACTTCCTCCCGAAATCCATAATCCGAAAATTTCGGGTTTCGGGATGACAAACTCCAACTCTAAAAAAATTTCTGCACTCCGCATCCCGACATTTAGGTTTTGGGTTTTGGGAATAAAAAGTTGGAAACATGAAAACCAAGCTCCCGCGGCCCGTATTTCGAGTTTTGGGTTGCAGGTTTTGGGAAAGATTTATTTTTTGGGAAAGTTTAGTTCTTCCCAAAATTCACAAAAACACACCAAAAAGTGCATGAATTTTCAAAAATCATTATCTAAATAAAATCATGATAGGGACATAGAAACCATGATGAATTTCAATGGGAACCCCAAAAAATGACCGAGGAACTTAAAACGTTACCTTTGCATATAAAATTTGGGGCTCTCATGTGTTTTTTGGATAAAAACATGGGATCTGTTGTGTCTACAACAGGGAGAAAAACTTCTGAGGATATGTTTACAGGGAAAGTTCTTGAGATAGGTCACTTTCGGATTTTTGGTTTCCTCACATACTCTCATGTCCGTTCTGAGAAGAGGACAAAGTTGGAGGCTACAGGTGAGCGTGGTATTTTTGTTGGTTATGATGACATATCGAAGGATTTTAGTATATACCTTCCATCATAGAGGAAAGTTGTGGTGAGAAGGGAGGTGAAGTTTGAGGATCAAAAATCCTTCAGGAGGTATTTTGATTCTGAGATGGAGGATCAACAAGGTACTACACAGGTGACAGCTTAGAGATTAGCGAGTCTAATTTCAGGGTCACCGATTTTAGGTGTGACTGAGTCATAGGTTACAGGTTCTTTAGTTACAAGGGCTCATCCTATAGGTACTTCTCGTATAGGTATAGGTTCATAGATGACACCTTCAGGTGATTCAAGTTTTAGTGGTACATGTATAGGTTCACCAGGGACAGGTTCTTAGGTTGTTGGTACTTATTCAAGAAGATAGATTTCCGATGAGGAGGTTGAGGAGAGTTTGATAAAGGATGCTTCCTCCAGGAATAGAAAGCCAAGTTGACTTAAGGAGTTGATGAAGGAAGCAAAGGAGTCAGTTGGACCGCCCAAGAGGGAGGTCAGGGAGAGCAGGGAACCTAAGAGATTTTCTAGCTATATGGCGCAAGTGACTAGCTTGCATGACACCATTACTGATACTTATGAGGAGGCTTATGCACACCAGGTATGGAGAGATGCTGTAATGGAGGAGTACAACTCCATCATGAAGAATGGGGTGTGGGAAGTGGTTCCTAGACTAGAGGGGAAGTAATTTGTGACTTCCAAATTCCTTTACAAGATAAAGCATGCTGCAGATGGCAGTATTGAGAATTTAAAAGCTTGTTTTGTTGCACGTTGTTTCTCACAGATCGAGGGAGTTTACTATGATTATACATTTGTACCAGTGGCCATATTTTCTTCAATCATGGTAGTGATCTCCATTGTGGAAGAGATGGGTTGGAAGATACATCAAATGGATGTGAAAACCACTTTTCTCAATGGTTTTCTACAGGAGGAGGTGTATCTGGAGCAGCCACAGGGCTTTGAGGTGTGTGAGAGAGATTCTCATGTTTGCAGGCTGAAAAAGGCCTTGTATGGTCTAAAGTAATCCCCTCAGGCTTGGTATTCCAGGATCAATACCTACTTTCTTTTGATTCAGTTTCATAAGAGTGAATAAGATCCCAACCTGTACTACACTGTGATTGGTGGTGTTCCATTTATTCTTTTGATGTATGTTGATGACTTGTTCATTACTGGGGGAGAGAACCTAATTGATGCATGCAAGAGGGATCTTGCTTCAGATTTCGAGATGACTGACCTTGGACTGATGCATTATTATTTGGAGAGCGAGGTTTGGCAGGAGGATGGACATGTTTTCCTAGGGAAAGGAAAATATGCTGCAGATGTTCTGAAGAGATTTCAAATGACTGATTGCAGACCTATGTCGACACCCATGATCACCAACTGGATGAAGCTTCATGCTTTAGAGGGAGAGTTGGTGCACCCTACCTTATATCATCATTTGATTGGTTCATTGATGTATTTGGTCAACACCAGACCGGATATGAGTTTTACAGTGAACACTCTCAGTCAGTTCATGGTGGAGCCCAGGAGAGTGCATTGGACTACTGTTAAACATATTTTTAGGTATCTTGCAGGTACATCTGATTATGGATTGGATTATAGGATATCTGGTGGAGTGGGATTGGTTGGCTATATAGATTCAGAATGGGCAGGTAGTGTTTCGGACCGGAAAAGAATTTATGGTTGTTGCTTCATCTTGGGTTCGGCAGTGGTGTCGTGGTTCAGCAGGAAGCAAAATTTTGTGGCATTAAGTTCTGCTGAGGCTGAGTATATGGCATCTAGTCAAGCCAGTTGTGAGGGCTTGTGGCTTCACAAGTTGATGGTGGACTTGTTTGATATGGAGTTGAGTCCTACAGTTATACAATGTGATAATCAGAGTTGCATCAAGCTTTATGAGAATACAGTATTTCATGACAGGTCAAAGCACATTGAGATTAGATATCATTTCATTAGGGATTAAGTTCAGATAGGGTTTGTCCGATTGTAGTATGTTCCGGAAGATGAGAAGGTGGCTGAAATTCTCACGAAGGCTTTGTGTAGAGGGAATCATGTCTACTTTAGAGATAAGTTGGGAGTGGTGAAAAACACTTTCCTCAGTAAGAGGGAGTGTTGAAAAGTTACCTAGGATGTGTTTGTCCACCTAGATTTTCCTTGGAGTGGAAAAGGACACTTAAATGTGAATCCTAGACATTTTTTGCATTTAATAAAGTGAGAAGCACTTTATAATTTTAAAGTGACTTTATTAAAAGGGCAAGTGTTGTTATTTTCCTAAGTTCACATATAAAAAGTTAAGTGAGTGATTAAATAGAAAAAGGGGTTGCTCAACTGTATTAAATGACATGAGGTGCACTAAATGTCATTTAATTATTATTTAATGGAGCATTTAATGTGAACCCTTCATCTATTCTAATATTGACCGCTAGATTGAAAGGGGAAGTTACCATGAAAAAAAAGGCTAGGGAAAGGAAAATTTTCATTCATTGTGATCATTCCAAAAGAGATTTTTGGAGAGAGGAAGAGAAACAGAGAGAGTGAGGGTTTGAAGAGAATTTGAACCAAGAGAGAGAAAATTCCAGAATTTGAAGTGGGCACTTTTCCTAATAAATTTTGGGTTTCCAAACAAAGTTAGCACAGAAATAGAGGAAGGATGAAGCATTAATTGGCATAGAAATCGAGGGAGGATGTATTGTACTAGACCTTACATTTGGCACGTTTTTTTAAAAGAAGTCGTACAGTATTTAATGATGCTATCAGAATATGTACAACATTAATTGTTGGCTGTATTAGGCACATATTTCGAGGTTGTTAATTGCATTAGGACGTACAATGTCAGACTGTACTGTTTCACTCTTGTGGCACATATTTCGAGGCTAAATTTATGAGCAGACCGTAGAGTTCTTTCAAAGAGTTTTTGGCATGATTTTTGAGGAAGGAATGAGATAAGTACTGTTGTTATGGGTTTGTAAATTTTTTCTGAAAAGTAATAAAATCTCTCTCACTCTAAAAACAGGTTTTCCCTTAGGGGTTTTGTCCTACACAATTGGTAAAAAAACAAGCATGTTAATTTTTCATGTGTTTGAATGTCTGAAATTTTCTGAGCTTGAATTTCCTAGTAGAAAAGAAAATTTCTGAATTGTTTGAATTTGAGAAAAAGAACCTCATGTGTTTCAGTCAGGTTAAATTTTGTTAAAATTTGTGCATTGAAAAGGGTTGGGCATAAAACCATGCAGAGAGGCCAAAAGGATTGAAACCGGGTTGGGGTTTCTTTCAAAAAAATTTAGTTTCCTACACCTTCTATCGGCTACCTTCCTGCTAAAAACTATTTGGAGGATTTTTCTTACCTTGTGTGAATTCAATTCGGACTTAACCGACGTTACACAATGCCATAATGGTTTCAATTGCAAAAGCAGAAGCATGAGAAAGAGTAAGGGGATTCAATTGGACTCTCAAGAGAAGCAGTTGGATTAGGAGCAGCAATGTCTTCAGTATGGTTGTCCCACCTTTCAACACATTTAAAAAAAATGCTACGTTGTTAATGAAATGTAGGTCTTGAAGAGAACATGGTAGTGGGATTTTGTCCTTGATTTGATGATGTAAAGTTGTTCAGGGATTTGGGCCATGCACTACCACAAGTTTGACTACCTACCTTAATGTGCCACTATGGATACTTAAAGTTCTTGAACGGGATGTGGGGATGTAACCTTGGTTTATGACTAAGTTGCATGAAACTTGAAATGGGTATGAGCTTCAGAAATAAGAGTTCTTAGAAACACTCCTCGTCTCCAAAAAAAAGACAGGTACGTTAGGGGAAACACGGTATATAAATATATATTTTTAAAATAACACATTATCTTGAAATAAAATAATAATTTAAGGTTAATTTGTAAGTAGGTTTAGAAAAAATCAGAGGTTAACTTTGTTTTAATTTTCATACATTAGGGTTTTTTAGGGTTCCTATGTGTCCCATGCCCCTCATGGGAACTTCAGTGGGCTTGGACACCCCTTTTACATAATTAGGTTAAGGACACCCCTTTTGCATATAGAATGACAGATTTACCGCTATTGTTTTAGGCTACATCCATGGAAAAAAATCCAAACAGAACCTCCAATTTTCTCTGCTCTTCAATGGAAAACTGTTAAAACAAGTGTTTATAACTTTATTCTAATTTATGGTTTGTTCCTTTACTTGGATGACTGTTCAATATGCCCAGAATTGTTGTGAGGGCTATTTCTAGCCTATTTAGTGTTGATTAATGGTTGGTGTCATGATCTACCTTGCCCAAAACTACTTCTTAATTGTTATCCTTATTGTCCAACGTGCTCTGTAACACCTTAGTCTTCAAAGTTTGCAAGCTCTATAACATCCATTTCTTTTAGTTGTTTCCGATAAAAATGTCTCTTTTTGGGATACAAATGCATAGTACTGATTTGTCATCACTTCTTAATGTTTCTTGAATGATTGTCTGTGACTCTAATGTGCCCAGTGGTGAAAACATATCCTTTATGTCATCAAAAGTAATAAAGTCTCAGACCTGAACCACATGTCTTCTTGCTGCAATTACAAGAACACCCATGCAAAATGAGGGTAACGTCATGCATAATGAAATGGATCCCTTAGCTATAAAATAGATCCCATGCATCATACTTGGATCCTACAATCTTGGGTTTTTTTAAATATGAAAGTAGAACAAATGTTGTCCACTATTTGAAATTAAGGAATGGGTAGCCATTGATATGAACAACAAGTGAGCATGGGGGGGAAATAACATAGGGACAAGAAGACATCTCGAAGGAATATTTGAGTCTTAAATCGAAACCACATATATCTTGAATGCACATCTAAATCCAGTTTTAACACCATGGACTAGAGGAAACACAAATAAGGAAAGAAACAACCTAAGAGCCATAAACTATACCATATATTTATGTAAGCATTGATGCCCAATGAAATACAATAGTAGGTGGGAGTTCTCTCAAGGCTATAGGATTTTGGTGCATATAGATGTGGAAGATAAGGTTGTGTGTAATTCATGTCCTGGAAAGCAATGTTATCGTACTTGGAACTATATCTGAACCATTTTTCCCGAAATGACTTATTAAATAAAATATTCATAATTTTTTCAAATTTTAATGTAAAAAATATACTCATGTACATTAGCCTAGATCCAAAAACTTAGAGATCAAATATGTAAAATTTATCAATGTATATTGCATGTAAGGATGAAAATAACAAAATCAAATGGGGACAAGTTCTTGCATAGATAAAATTAAAATTAAATTGAGACAAGTTTTTAATAAATAGAGTCTACATAAATATGTAATATCACTGAAAAAGTGTGAGTTCTTAATATACATTAAACTTATATACAGATCCAACAATATATCATTCATATTAAAACCTTTTATTGGAGTCCCTTACAATATATTTCTAAGAACATGAGTAACACAACACCCAAATGATGAGAAATGTGGTCAAGAAAGAAAATGAATTTATAGATTAAAATTATAGGATGAAGACTAAGATACTACCACATTCCATTTCCCAAACTATGTTGTAAATAGTTTCTAGAGAGACACTAAATGCCAACTTTGAGACAACCAAGTTGTGTAAATAGGACCACTAAGATCATTATGACTAGCAATGGTTACTGATTTGTTTTTGCATTTGGATTACTTTGAGTTTCAAGGAAACAATCCTAGGCTGAACAAACTACAAATAGACCAGGATGAAAATAAGTTGTCACTTTATTAATAATGTATATCTTGAAAGTGTATTGAATAAATGCATTCCATTGCACAATCGTTCATCCAAATACAATGAACATAGCATTTTGCAATTGACAATACTGCATTCTATAATTTATTGAAATTGTAGGTTAACATTCATCTAATTAAAACAATTTAATTGGTGCTTAACCCACCTCTAACATCAATGGATGCAATTGAAAATAAATACTAAGCTGATCCACTCAAACTAATGTGTATCTTTAGGTTTATGAACACCTTCAATTCGTATCTTGAAAAATACATCAATATGCAGGGATTGGATGCCGAGACACCTTGGAAACGCAATAAGACATACTTTATAATGCCTCCAAGCTGTGAATCACATTATGGTACAACTCATGGTGTTTCCAAGGAATTTCCATGTTTAACAAGTTTTTGGTATTGGTACATCTCTGGTTTAGGCATGTTTTGCAACTTAGGTTTATGTTGTAAAACTTGATTTTGTAGTGCTTGATCCAATATTGTTGGGTGGAAATTTAAGATCCTTATAAACATGCATTTGTAGAATTTAGAAGAGAGGAATTGGCTAGGACTAGATTCCCCTCATCTTGCATAAGATCCCCTTGCTTATCCATCATCTCTATGAATGAAAATTAAATACTTATCCATGTTGTTTTACAAGGAAAAAAATCATTATATTTGATATTTTAATAAGTAAATTAAAATATACATGAACTGAGCCTCTGGGCTCCTGATCAAAATAGATCATTCACAGTCTGTGACCTAGGAAGAACCTCTATTTTACTACAGTCATATTCTTAGTCTTCTTGCAATATCCCATCTTGAATATGATCTTAATTTTTCCCTTCTATGATTGTCTATTACTGACTTCGTTGGTTAATTCTTTTTGTAAGACACTTCATATATCAATTGTTGGGTTTGTTAGTTTATAATTTATGGTTTTCTCATGGCATTGCAATACAACTAGAAATATAACATATCAATGTATAGATATGAACAACACTATATTGACCAAAGAAGTTATTGTATTAAGACTTGTCTACCAGCATATACCATAATACACAATGTGATGTAGAATTTATGGCATCATTTTTAAATAAACTTTTTACATTATATATGCTTGAAATAGTCACATATGGAAGTTTGGAAATTCAAGAAGTAGTGTTATAGCATCATTTCTCAGTTCATGCATTCTTTAATCTTCAATACAGTTTTATCAATGTAGTAATGTCCTCCAATTGCACCATGTGGTCCCCCTTTAATTAGAAATCAGAGTAAACTATTGATGATTATACTAGCGGCAAGTAAACCGTTCTATATGTGGATCAACCCTTAATTAGTAAAGGGATTGTATGTAAATTCCTATAATAGCTCCTGGGAATAATCAAATTTGAAGTCACCTAGGCCTAGCCTAACAAAGATGCTCAGCAGGATGTTGTATGGAACTTGGGAGAGAATTTATTCCTTCCATCAGAGATGTCTCTACTTGAATAGGGTTGGAAGTGGCTTATAGTAATCTTGAACAATCTCAATATAGACCCAAAATAGTCATTTTTTGAGAGAAATGCGTTGCATGTAATAGATGTTTGTTGTAGATATATGCGTCCATATTTTTAAACCACGTTCAGTATTCAAGCATGTAACCTTAATGTGGTTGCTTCCTTCCTTGAGAGGGATCATGTCCTTCTGTAATAGTGTGATGTGTACTATGATATAGTTGCTTGCAAGGAAGTAAAGTTGCAGCCTTGAGGTCGTTTTTCATGTCATATGTTTCCACTATTTAATACTCCATGACTTCCTTCATGTTAAGTGGAGCACTCTTACCAGATCGCTACTATAGAGAATTAATGAATGTTAGGGAGAAGTTACTGCCTTTAAGGTATGAACTTGCTTCCTTTGTGCCAAGTATAAACTTCCCTAAACATTCATGCTTCTCATACAGGATCTAATGAATACTTTTCCCTCTCTTGAAGCCCTAAAGGGATATCTATATTATCCCCTCTTTTAATCCATCGATATGCTCCATATCTCCTCTTCAAATGGTCTCAATGAAGCTCTATGAGAAGTCTGAGATGAAACCTCCCGAGAATGGGATATGTTGCTTCACGATGATGGATGTGCCCTTGAGGGTGAATATAGGTGTTGTTCAATCTTGATGGACATTCCCAGTTGTATAGAGGATCCAATGCTTCCTTAAACACAATAGATTTAAGATGTAATGATCTACAAACTGCTGAATTTGGGTGATTCACCCTGGAAATTGGTTAGGGTGGATAGATTTCATCTTGATGGACACGCCCAGCTGTATAGAGGCTCCAAAGCTACCCTAAACACAATATATTTAAGATGAAATGATGTAGACACTAGTGAATTTGGATGATTCACCCCATCAATTGGTTAGGGTGGATAGATTTCACCACCAAATCCTATTAGGTCAAGGCAATCCACCTTCAACCCTAAGTATCTCACCAAGATTCCAAAAACTACTTCCAAAAGGATGAATAATAACATAGATTTTCTATTCAAATCTTCAAATCAGTTTTTGTGAGAGAATAGAAGCACATTTCAAAAACTTAAGAACAGTGGAGCATAAGAATAATTGTAAATGTAAAGGTTAAAGTATTGTCCAAAGCAGTATTTTGAAAGTGTTCCTTGAATGTGTGAGGAACAATATTAATCAAGACGAAAGTAATTGCTTGGTTGATATTCATGAGGCTTCATGAAATTTCCATGATACTTCAATTTTATGATCTTATCCACTTAATATTCTCTCACAAAAAATTATTTGAAGATTTGAATATATGGCATCACAAGCTATCCATACCAAAAACAATTTTTATTTTTTTCATTCAATGCATGGCTTTATCGCAAAATCTTGGTGTAGCTGTGAGGGTAGTGGGTCGTTGGTTATTCCATTCTAATAATGAAAGAAAAAATGGCATTTCCAGCATAGTCTTCTTGACATAATTTTAGAAATATTATGTAAAATTACATTGTGAAAACTATATAATCCATATCAACATGAACAATGCTCTACATTTATGTCAAGGTATTAAAAAGGAAACTGTAAGGATTATAATTTTGAGATGGAAAATATCAAGCTCAAACATAACTCCTTGTTTGAAAATATGAATATGATCCAATAGCATCCCCATTAGGTCATGATCTCATCGCTAGTAATCAAGAGAAACAAATATAAACTCCTTAGCATCCCACTATCCAAATTCAATTGATAAAGTTAGGATTGTTGCAACAACATGATCTCATCACCAATAATCAAGAGAAATAACAATAGCCTTGTTAAGCTCTTATCTAACCCTGGATGATTTATTTTGAACAAAATAATTCCATGTTAGGACTTGAGATGACCAACTGTGTCCTCGATATGAACTTTGATGACTTTAATAATGCAATGATGACCCTACTTAGGGCTCGATCTGATTAGTGGTGTCAAGAGAATACTAATATAAAGGAAGCTTCATGTAGATGATGATGTCAACCCTTAACAAATCCTCACCTATGTTATTTACTAGAATGCCATTGACTGAATTAGATGTTGTCGTTGACTAAAGATGTTGTTGTTGGCAAGGGATGCCTATAGATTTAGCGTGCTAGAGGTGTGCCCTAAGAAGGTTTTCATGAGGTTAGAACAACCCTAGAAAGTTTATTTGAGGTCGTAACAAACCCTACTAAGGTTCTAACTTATGAATGGATGTTGAAGACTAAATTGAACTTGGTCAGACTCATGTGGTTGCATTTGAAGACAAAGTAAAAATTTGTAAGTTACAGAAGGTATAACTCCCAATTCATAATGAATCAGGGCCTAAAATGTTTACTAAATATACTTCAATATGTATTTTAATACTCCTCAAAAAAATTCTATATAAGTCGTCCCCAAAATCAATTTATAGCAAAAATATCCAATGCACCACAAAATGGTTTGAACTTTGAATATAATCAAATTTGGAATATCTAGATCATAGGTATTTGATATTGAAAGAGATTCTCGTAACTGGTGACAATATGGAACTAGCTCCTTTTGTCATATCCCAAAGGACCATGGACAAAGGGACAAGGGGATTATCACATGGTCCTCCCACATGGATCTGATATATCCCACTTCCTTTCATGGTGGCTCATGGCGAATCATTCTGCCACACTTATGTGCATGGGTTGTTGCATGCAACCATTAATTTGGGAATAAGAAGTATTGTTTGTACCCCATAGATGTCAGGAAATATCTTGATGAATGAGTTAGGCTGCAACTCAGATTTATTCAAGCGTCCTTTGTTGTTCTTCCTCCAGCGTGTGACCTCTGTGATGGATTATTCCACGGTTTTGGGAATAATGAGCTCTAAGAAATATTTAATAGGATGTGACCTGATTCTCTGCAATTCCTATAATTCGCATTTCATACTAGCTTATTGGTTGCACAGAAGAAGTGTGGTTGTGGTTTTCTGGTTTGGGATTTCATCAGATTCAATGGACACCTCCTCCGAGTCTATTGCTTCCTCTAACCCTGCTCTGTCATTCGCGGATGAGTTGAGAGAAATTTGAAGGAATATTAAGAGGTAGAAACGTTATCTTCATAAATAGGATGTTGAAGGAGGGCAACGACTAGAAATAGTGGATAGATATATGTCCCAACTTCGTGAAGAGTTAGTGCAATCCTTCTCCCAAACAGAACATGCATTGACATAGATGCTAGCCAAGTTGGAAATTTAGGTTGATAAATCGGAGATTCAAGTGGAAAAGATGGCATTGGAGAAAGGAGTGAACACTGCAAACCCAGGACCTTCAACTCAAAACCGTGGTGGCTGAGGAAAGTAACTCATGATCCCTCTAGGGGTATTTTTTTGTGAACTTTTGTCATCTCTCTATAAAATAAGTTTCAATCGATGTAAGGGTAGTCATAACTATTGCGGTCAAGGAAAGTAACTCAGGCTCCCTCTAGGGGTATTTTGTTTTTGTGACTTTTTTATTATCTCTGAGTAAGGGAAGTTTCAATCGATGTAAGTTTAGTAATAAGATATTTTTGTGACAATTGGTATATCTGTGTAAGGGAAGTACTCATATGCGTAAGTGTAGTATCAAGATAAGTGTTTTTGTTTTCTGGTAGTTATCTCCAAATGACAGTGTTGAACGATGTAGATCTATGTTCAATGGTTACACCACTGTCCAATTAATACAATCTATACATGTTCTTGTAAAAAAAAATTGTACTGGGAATCTTCATTTGTTGTTGCATAACAACCCAAACCCTATTTAACCAACAATACCACACTATATCCATATCTATGATCATTTATGTGGCCTCTTAAATGACCATCCATATTTATAAAACACATACAAGCTGCAATAGATATTAACCGTGGCTGGCAAGAAGCTAAGTTGACCTCACTTTGGTTTTACTCAGAATTATGAATATATATAGTTCATATTATTTGTTTCCATTATTGTCTCACTAAATACTATTGGAATGTTATATCTTTTTAACAAGTTTATGAAAGAGAGCATGAAGTGGGTATGCAACATGAGAGAAGTCTAAGACAAATTGTTTGTATAATATGTCCAAGCCAATAAATACTCATATGGTCCCACCCTTACCCTAATAACTCTTAATAAATGTACTTTAAGAATTTGGGCCGCCCTAACGGTCTACCTCTATACTATGATAACTTGTAAAGAATAAATGTTGTTAAAAAGGAAAGTAGGGCATATCATAGCATTGGAAATTTTAAAACAAATGTCATATCTATGGTAATTTCTCAATCCATATTGATAGTTTGTAAATTTTGGAGCTAGAAAAAATATAAATAAATAACCTTTTCTATTGTGCATTTCTTGAGCTATGGTGTCAATGGTCTTTCTATACCTTGTTAATAGCATGCAACACAAAGTCACACAATACACATCTTGATAACAATGCACATATTGACACACAATGCACATTACAATGTTCTTGACTACAATCCAATTGTAAATCCATCAATTTCATCATAAGCTAACATTTATTCACAAAACATCTGTTTAAACCCTAAGCAATATCACTAGACTTATTTTCAGTTTTAATTTCTCAATTTTGTGGGCCCTATTGTGTTTAAGAAAACAACTTGAAGAACACATGGTGAAATTATGTTGATTTTTGTTGTGCATCAAATGGTATTGAGTATGTTGCATGAAATCCAAAAATATAAACAATCTCAAAACATAAGATAAGAAAAATCCAAATCCTATCATCACAACATTATATTGATCTAAATTAGAAATTGAAAGAGATAAGGTCATTATAATTCCATCATTTAAAGTTGTAAATTATTTAACAACTCAAAATATGAAATAATTTTCAAATATTAAAGGTAGATTGTACATTTATTCTTTCTATTAAATTGACTGAAGACACTAATGAGTGTACAAAAACAAGTCATATACTTTTATAGGGTTTGATCGTATCCATAATGGTCATATAATGAGTAGCTCGAACACCCATGTTGTCCCCTTAGTGAAAAATTTACAATGCCTCTTACTTAGGGAAACCATAGATTCTAAAATTGTCAAACCACAATAGTTAGGGGTAACATACTGAGAGGAGAGAGGAACCCTTGGAATTATGACCATGTCACCAATCTGACAGAGTTAACATTTCATCAATACAAGCCACAATCATCATTTTATAGCTAGTTTAAACTCGCATCCTAGAGGCTTTTAGTGACACATGGTGAATCCGTGTCAGGGGCATAAAATCCCAACTGGGCAGTAAATAGAGTTTAATAAGATCCTGAAAGTGTGTTTGGGTGGTTTGAATGTGGGAACACTACCCATAAGTTCACAAACAAGGTATTTCCCAAGTTCACCCCTTAGTGCAAAAATTGTAATGCCTCTTATTGAGGGAAACCCTAGTTTCTAAAATTTTCAAATAACACGATATATGGGCCATGGATTGAGAGGAAAGAAAGGAACCCATAGCATTATGACCACATCATGAATCCATCAGAGTCAATGGTTTTTCAATACAAGCCATGGTCATCATTTTATGGCTAGTTGAAACTCGCATTCTAGAGGCTTTTAGGGACACGTAGTGAATCCTTGTCGGGGCATAGAATTTGAACCGAGTAGTAGAACGGAGCTCCATAAGATCCGGGAAGTGTGTTTGTGTGGTTTTGATGTGGGTAATATAGTGAAAAGTTTGTACACTATAAGTTTTTATAAAAACACATAATTATTCTACAATTATGTTAATGGCTTAAACTAGTTTTGGCATGCACTAGTGAAAGCCAATCAAAGGGTTAGAAGAGAGAATTGTAATCAATAAGAAAATATGGCATTAAGTCTTGAAGCATCTAAAATGTAATAAAGGCTTGAAAACCATAAATGACACTAATTTACCATGATGTCAACCATTATGACACTAAATGAAATTACAAGGTTAAATGTATATCATAATAGGGATTGCCATAATAGAGGACCCAAATGTGAAATGGGTGAGAATATGTATTATGTATATTTAGAGGTCAATATAGTCATTATTTTATACATGGACATAGAATTTGGATATATGGACATAGATGGGCTACTTGGGAGAGGTTTTCCTCATGAAAAAGGAGTAGTTGTGCAATTCATTACTGTTTTAACTTTGGAAGTTGTCCTCCATGCTCATATTTGGTGTACATTGTGTGTATGTTGGTTTTATCATGATATTTGTAGTACTAGGTTCATAACAATTACTATTAGAGTATTTTACATCTTCAAAACTAGTCATCTCATCATTTTTGTTTCACAGCTTTTAGATCCACTCTTTTTCTAGATTGAATCTCTCAGTATATCTCTCTTTGTAGATTGGATCTCTTTATTTCACAGATTTTAGATCCATTCTATACTGTTGGAGGTTTTGGGGTCATGTGGAAACACATCAAAGTGTGATTTGGTTGTCATTGATGGCAACATAGTTCCAAGCATATGATCTAGATAAGCAGAGGACTCACAAGAATCCATGGCATGTGTGTCATCAAATAGATACATGGTCGCATTTGATTTCCACAGCAAAGAGGTGCAGATCCATAGAGTTAGGTCATGATCTACATCAAAATAGAGATCGATGGTCATGATCCACCCCACAATAGATCGATGGTTTGGGAAGAGGCTTATGGGAGAGGAAATGCAGAAGTCTAAAAGTTTGAAGATAAGAAAAGTTAGATTTCCTATTTCCGAAGTTGGAAAGCGAAGAGCGGGAGAATAGGAAAGGACTAAGGCTGGAAGTTGGGTTTTCCGATTCTGAAGTCTAGAAGCCAGAAAAGGGAGGTGCAGAAGTGCAGAAGTGTGGAAGTGTGGAAGTGCGGAACTACGAAAGTGCGGAATTATGGGAAGTTGAATTTCGAAAGTCGGGGAAGTGAGGTTTCTGATTTTTTATTTCCACATGCAGAAAAGGCGAATGCAGAAAGCCTACAGTAGAATGGAGTGTGAGGAAGGTGGAAAGTATGGAAGGTGGTTAAACAAATGTTGAAAACCTAGGATCCCCAACCCACACCGGATTTAAGATCGACGGTCAGAAAAAGGGTGCACAAGAAATTTGCAAAAAAGGATGTGTGGAATTAGGTGTTTGATTTCAGATCAATAGTCAGTAGAGAGGCCGCACAAAATCAACCATGTGAAAGAAGTCATGTAGAAAAGGATGTGGGGAAGGAGGAAAGTGGAAATCATGGAATGATATCTGGAAAAATTCACATATCCGATATCTAATTTTCTTCTCAGATCAATGGTCACGAAGAGCTCAAGGAAGATCAATGGTGTGGAATGATTGGTGCGGAACCAGTACTACGCAACCAGAACTACGGAACCAAGATTATAGAAAATTTGATTTGTTGAAGAAAGAAAATTGCGGAAGAGTCGAGTTGCAGAAAATGAAAAGTGCACAAGAAGCCAAATGTCAAAGATGTGTTGCAGAAACTCGTGATCACTCTATGATTGGAATTCTTGTCTGTCATAAGGCATCGAACGGTTTGATCAATTATGAAAATGGACCGTTAGGCATACAAACATGTAAAGGGTTTAAGGACAAATATGTATAAAAAAATGTGTGTGATGAACGGAGGTGTGCACTCTCTACAGGAAGAGAAGCTGGTGCATGGATCGTCTTCAAAGTGGGGACTACAGAATAACCAAGGACTCTGAGTTATTTCAAGAATATCCATAATAGATACAATGAGGGGAACCAAGGTGCATAATAAAATCTAGAAGTAGATAAGAATAGAGTTAGCATGCATTGTTATATATATATTTTTATGCATATTGTACTGAACATGTTTAAATCTGAGAAACAAGGGTGGTAGGGTGGTGCTAGCAAAAACATGTTGTTTTTTTTGTACATGTTGGAGCCTATACAAGTGGAAGTTGGTGCTTTCACCCAGTTGTGTCTGGAGAATGTTATTTTAGTTGGTACTAGAAAAACATGAGGTTTGGTGCTCTCCACAAGAAGGAATTTGTAAACAGTGGTTGCAGCCTCATTTGAGTAGGTGCTCAAATAAAGATGAATATTTGTTTGTCTCTATCATGTGTGTGTGATTGATGATCATCATCTCTTCTATTGTACTTGTTGCATTATCATAACTGTAAATTTGTAATCAGTAATAATTCTTTGAATATTGAAAAATGGTTTAATCTTTAGAAATAACTGATTCACCTCCCCTCTCAGTTATTTCAGTAATTTCAACACTTGGTATCAGAGCGAGTTCCTTTTGTTTAAAGTTATATATGTGAGATTAAACATGAAAAGTGATGAAGGGATTGCCTCCAAAAAAGATCTAGTACTTAGTCAAAAAGGATATGCATTATGGAGCACAAGAATAAGAGTATACTTACAGTCATTAGGATATGAATTATGGAATTCGGTAATCTCTGATTACGTCCCACCAAGAAGAATAAGGAATACATATTAGAAAGAATCCAAAAAAAAAACTCAAGGGAAATGGAGGCTATATTTGATTAATTACCTCAACCTTTAAAATAAAAGATAGGACCATGTCTCTCAGCTAAAGAGAACTGGGTCAAATTGGAGAAACTTTACTCAATTGAACAAAGAACCGAAACAATCTCTCCTATTTTTCAGAATGAAAGTGATGATGAAGAATCTTGTAGTATTAAGGAAAATCAAAGGAGTAAAACCATATAGAAAGAAAATTGAATAAATATGAAGAAAAAATATTCATGGAGATAGTAACTTTAGAAAATCATTTAGAAACAGAAGGAGTTGTGGACCTAAAGGCAGAACTCGTGAGTTCTCTTGAAGAGTTGAAAACAAGTAGAATGAAGAAAAATTATTTGGAATAAAAGTTGTCAAAATGCCAAGAAGAGTGAAAATCAAGAGATAAAGAGTCAAGTCAAATTATTATTGATTTAAAGGACCAGCTTCAAGAGGGAAATAAGATTAAAGAACACCTAGATTTGCAGCTCAAAAGGATAATCCAAGAATCTAAAAGGCTTGAAGAAGAGATTATGCAACTTAGAAAGAAACTTGATGAGAAATATGTTCAATCAAAATTTGAGAACAACTCAAGCACTTTAGATGATATCTTAAGTAGCCAAAGACCATCAAATGATAAATATGGATTAGGATATGACAAAGAAAAGAAGATAGAATATTCCTCTTTCACAAAACAAGATGAAAGAATCTATGTTGCATCACTTAAGAAGAAAGAAAGTAAGAAATATGCCTCTCCCTTACAAAGAAAAGATATGATTTCTAGAAGACCAATGCCAAGTAGCTATCAACAAATCTCCTTGGGTCATTGCTACTCCTGTGATAAATTTGGGCATAAATCCTTGAATTGCAAAGGATATGGGAAGGTTTAGGACTATAAGAAGAATTTCAAGAAGACTAAATCCAGTCATCAGAAAGATCAAAAGGAATTCTTTGGATATTGTCATTATTGTGATAAGTTTGGTCACAAGAATGTTGATTGTAGAACTAAGGGAAAATATCAAAGTCCGGGAAGGAAATAAGACATAAGCATATCAGATGATAGAAGATTAGTAAGCAGGGTACCTCATGGAAAGATGTGGGGAAGAAATTCAGGTTACAAGGACTCAGAAGAAACACAAAATTCAAAAGTTTCCAAAGATGATGATGACCATAATAGTGTTGTAAATATAAGTGGCATCCATTATGAGGGAAAGAAAGATTAAGATGATGAAGAAGAATGGTGGATTCCTTTTCTAAAATGGTTTCTCATGACCTAGAAGAGAACCCTGAAATTAGCATTAGAAGGTATCCTATACTCGAGGGGATTCTATGAATTTATCATTCAAAGAACTTGTTGAAAGAAAGAAAAAACAAATGTGGCTTAGTGCTTTCTGGCAAGAAAAAAAGGGGGGGTGCCTGGTATATTCACATTAGATGTTTCAAACACATGATTGGTGATAAAATTAAGTTTATGTCTCTAAGTGAAAATAAATCAGGAAATGTAACTTTTGGAAATAATGCTCTAGGGAAGACCAAAGAAAAGGAATGGTAAAGTTGAGTAAATGGAAAAGGGAAAGCTCAAGATGTGTTGTTTGTAGATGGACTAAAACATAAATATTCTTAGTGTCAGTTATGTTTGTGACAGAGGATGTGAAGTTGTTTTCACTTCTAAACATTGCAAGATAAAATGTGTACCCTCAAGACAGTTGGTTGCAAAAGGAAATAAGATATGATAGAGGAGGAGAGGTCAGTTCAGGGGACTGCAAAGAGTTTTGTGATAAAAACGGAATTAAAATAGAATACACTATTCCAAGGCTGATGAAGGTATCTTCTTAGGATATGCTACAAAAAATAAATGGTACACTTGTTATAATAAGAGGCTGCATAAATTGGTTAATTGTATTGACATTAAAATCGATGAAGGAATCCATGTGAAAGATATTCAAATAAGTAGTATTGAACCATATACAGAAGATATAGTTGAATTTAAGGAAAATACAATTCAGAGTCAGATGATGAAAGTGAAAACACTCAGTAAGATTCAAGGCAGCAGACAAAAACAAAATCACCTTCCAGAATCATTCAGAAAAATCATCTTGAAAGTTAGATAATTGGTGACAAGAATAAAGGAGTGCATACAAGAAGAAAGTTGATCAAAGCCTCAAACAATCTTAGATTGATTTCCTATCTATGATGGAACCTAAGAATTTTGAAGAGGCCGGTGAGGCTAAAGATTGGGTTAAAGCCATGAATGAAGAGCTTGATCATATTGAGAAAAAGAATACTTCGGACTTGGTTCCTAGAACTGCAGATAAAAATGTAATAGGCTCCAAGTGGGTGTTTAAAAACAAGATGAATGAACAAGGACAAATTGTGAGGAATAAAGCTCGATTGGTCTGTAAGGGGTATGCCCAAGTTGAGGGACAATATTTTGATGAAGCGTTTGCACCAGTAGCAATATTGGAAGCTGTCAAAATGTTTCTGTCCTATGCCACTCATAAGAAATTCAAAGTGTATCAGATGGATGTTAAGTCATCCTTTCTCAATGGAGATCTAGAAGAAGAAGTCTATATAGAGAAACCTGAAGGGTTCCAACTGACAAACAATCCTAACAATGTATACAAACTGAAGAAGGCTCTATATGGATTGAAACAAGATCCAAGAGCTTGGTATTATAGACTGGACAAATATCTACAAGACAAAGGTTTCAAGAAAGGTATTGTTGACAGTAACTTGTATATCAAATCTAAAGGTGATAATTTGTTAGTTGTTTTGGTGTATGTGGATGACATTATTTTTGGATGCACTGATGGTTCTTTTGTTCAATGGTTTTCTATTTCCATGCAATCTAAGTTTGATATGTCAATGATAGGAGAACTATCATTTTTTCTTGGTCCTCAGATTATCCAGAGTCCTGAAGGCTTATTTATCTCCCAAGAGAAGTATTTGAAGGAGATGTTGAAGAAATTCCAAATGGAAGATTCATCACATGTCATTACACCTATGGTTTTTGGTTGTAAACTTAGCAAGGATCATCCCTCACCTGATTTTGATCAAAGAACATATCGGTCAATGATAGGAAGTCTCATATACATCACAACATCTCATCCTGATATAATGCAAGCTATTGGAATGGTAGGAATATTTCAGTATGATCCTAAGCAAATTCATTTGATGGTTGTTAAGAGGATATTTAAATATTTTAAGGGAATAGTGACTTATGGTCTCTAGTATCCTAGAAATTAGAATCTTCAGTTAACTGCATATTCAGATGTTGATTGGGGAAACTACTTGGATGAAAGAAAGAGCACGAGTGGAGGTGCATTCTTCTAAGGTGATTCTTTAGTTGCATGGATGAGTAAGAAGCAAGGATCAATATCTTTATCCACTATAGAATTTGAATAAATAGTTGCTGCCACCTATTGTACACAAATAATCTAGATGATTTAGACATTGGTAGAACTAAAGGTAAAATATGTTGATCCCATTCCTCTCCATTGTGATAATACTAGCACCATTAGTATATCCAAAAATCTAGTCCTTCATTCCAAGACTAAGCACATACCTATTAAGTATCACTCCTTAAGGGATTAGGTTACAAACATAGTAGTTCAATTGAAGTTTTTTCCTTCTATAGAATAGACTGTTGATATCTTCACTAAACCCTTACCAAAGACACAGTTTGAGTACCTACCCCAGAAGCTAGGTATCATATCTTATTCCAAATAACGTGTTCACTTTGATAGGGGGAGTTGTGCTATAGAGTCTTATTTGACATTGATGTCAAAGGGGGAGAAGTTGTTTGTTACATCTAATAAACAGATTGATGATTACTACTACAACATGCATCCAGAAGTTGAAGATTTCCATCAATGCCAATGGGGGAGATTGTTGGAGGTTTTTCAGTCATGTGGAAACATATCAGAGTGTGATATGGTTGTCATCGATGGAAACATAGTTCCAAGAATATGATACAGATAAGCATAGGACTCAGAAGAATCCATGGCTTGTGCGTCATCAAATAGATCCATGGTCGTATTTGATTTCTGCAACAAAGAGACGCAGATCCATAGAGTTAGGTTGTGATCCACATAAAAATACAAATCGACGGTCATGATCCACCCCAAAATAGATCGACGGTTCGACAAGAGTCTTACAGGAGAAAAAAGGCGGAAGTCCAAAATTTTGAAGATAAGAAAAGTTAGATTTTCGATTTCTGAAGTCGAAAAGTGGAAAGCGGGAGAATAGGAAAGGACTAAGGCTGGAAGTTGGGTTTTTCAATTTCAAAGTCTGGAATCCGGAAAAGTGAAGTGCATAACTTTGGAAGTGTAAAAGTTTGGAACTATGAAAGTGTGGAAGTGCAGGAATTTGAAGTTCGAAAGTTGGGGAAGTGAGGTTTCTGATTTCTGATTTTCGCATGCAAAAAAGGTGAGTGTGGAAATCCTACAATGGAAGGGAGTGTGTGGAAAGAGGAAAGTATGCAAGTTGGTTAAACAAATGTTAAAAACCTGGGATCTGCAACCCACACCAGATCTAATATCGGCAGTCGAAGAAAGGATGCACAAGAAATCGACAATGTGGATTGAATTTGTAGAAAAGGATGTGTGGAAGCAGGTGTTTGATTTTTTATCAACGGTTAGTAGAGAGGCTGCATGAAATCGATGATGCGTAAGAATTCATGTGGAAAAATACGTGCGGAAGGCGGAACGCAGAAATCATGGAATGATATTTTGAAAAAATCACATATCTAATATCTGATCTTCTTCTAAGATCAATGGTCATGGAGAAATCGAAGAAGATCAATGGTGCAGAATGATTGGTGCAAAACCAGTACTGCGAAACCAAAACTACAAAACTAGGAGTGCAAAAACTTTGATTTCTTGAATAAAGAAAATTATGGAAGAGCCGAGTTGCAGAAAATGAGAAGTGCAGAAGAAGCCAAATGGCAAAGATGTGTTGCAGAAACTCATGATTACTCGGTGATTGGACTTCTTATCTATCATAAGGCATCAAATAGTTTGATCAGTTGTGAAAATTGACCGTTAGGCATATGAACATGTGAAGGGTTTAAGGACAAATATGTATAAAAGGATGTGAGTGATGAATGGAGGTGTGCGCTCTTTGTAGGAAGATAGGTTGGTGCATGGATCGTCGTCAAAGTGGGGACTGCAAAATGACAGAGGACTCTGATTTATTTCAAGAATATCTAGAATAAAGACAATGAGGAGAACCAAGGTGCATAAGAAAATCCAGAAGCAGATAAGAACAGAGTTGGAATGCATTGTTATATTTGTTTTTATACATATTGTATTGAACATGTTTAAATATGAGAAACAAGGGTGGTAGGGTGGTGCTAGGAAAAACACATTTTTTTTTTCTATACAAGTTGAAGCCTGTACAAGTGGAATTTCTTGATTCCATCGAGTTGTAGCTTGAGAATGTTATTTTAGTTGGTGCTAGAAAAACATGAGGGTTGGTTCTCTCCACAAGAAGGAATTCGTAAACAGAGGTTGCAGCCTCATTTGAGTAGGTGCTCAAATAAAGATGAATATTTGTCTGTCTCTATCATGTGTGTGTGATTGATGGTCATCATCTCTTATGTTGTACTTGTTGTATTATCATAACTATAAATTTGTAATCAGTAATAATGCGTCAAATATTGAAAAATGGTTTAAGCTTTAGAAATAACTGATTCACCCCCCCTCTGAGTTATTTGAGTAATTTCAACATACACAAGTTGTGTTTTTTGTCCATTCCTAATAGATATTTCAGTAAAATATATATATATGAATATTGAAAAGCCCAAAATGAGTGCCACCTGTGGCATTAGAAAGAATAGAGACTATGTTTTTTTCCTAAGTTACCACAATATAGATACAAATCTAGATTCAAATTCATGTTCAGATTAGGATTTGGGTATGGATCCACCAGATTTGTCAAACTCTAGGATCCAGATATGGCAAGGAAATGACAAATAAAAAAATAAAAAAATATTATCATAATTTATTTATTTTTAAAAGAGTTCAGAATCAAAACCATTCAAGAATCGCAACAATAAAACTACAATTTATATCCAAATAAGATATTTCTTATGCATACTATTGTCCATCCATGTACCATAAACGGTAACTCATAATTTGATAAATTATAACCCCTATTGAAGACCATTTTAGCAGAAAGCATGAGGCAGGTCATAACAACATTTTTGTGAGCCACATTTGAATATCCATATAAACAATGAATAAGTGGTTTTCTTGAAGCCTATTTCAGGACTAAAATAACAATGGGTGAAATAAGCAACAGTGCAGCACATAAGGATATATCAGACCTTGAGCATAATGATATATCAAACCTTGATAGAGAATACCTTGATGGATCATACCCTAAGAGCAAGATGTTGACATATGGACAGATAAAAGCTTAACCTGGAATGGAGTTTAAGGTTTTAGCCTTTTGACATTTAGGGTTTTTAGGAGTTTTCATTAAAAATATAGAGATATAGTTGAATTCAAAGAAGAAGTATGTCCTCATTGATGTAAGGTATAGTAGGGTTCCCATAATTGTTTGTGATCTTTAAATTACTCGTCATCCAATTTTGATTGACTGTTAGTTATAATTTCAAAAGTTAACCTCCATAGGTGAATCTATTAGCATTCAAGCAAGATAAATTTCAACAGTATACTTTTGGCATATTTAGTTTGAGATAGAATCACACCATTGACCATACCTTTCATAGGGGAATAATTTAAGCAATTTTTGTGGTCTTGGTTCGGACACTAATAAATAGGAATAGAATAGGGTTGTCTCCATTCTACTAGAAAAGAAAGTGGAGGATATCCAAATCTTTGGGGAATTGAGGTAATTAGTGTTAAAGTGGATGAGTGGCATATTCAAAAACCAGAATATACTACTACATGTTGCATCATGCAATAAGGATGGAAAATGAGATGAAATAAACTTTTCTAGGTTATCCTTCCCACATATATTTAGAGAAAAAACTACAAGCTTCCATCCTTTCCAAGAGAGTAGTGGAGTCTCAATATGGTATGTTGAAGTTAACTAAAGTTGTATAAGATTAGGTATCCATTATCCCTCCAAAGAAAATACTCAGCTCAGTTGAGTATGTGCTCTATCCCATGATGGGATACTACATGCTTGATTCTATGATGGTTACACCCATTTCTTTTGTTTCTTTAGATATTTTATTTGAACCAAAAAGGGTAAACACTTGAATAATAACCATATTTTCATGGTTGTTCTATATTTGTTTCACATCCAAGTAGTTTACATACCTTTTCCAAATAACAATTGTTTTTACTATAAATATAAATATATTCAATTTTTTTTAAAGAAAAAATGAACAAAGATTATGCTAACTTAAATAACCGAGAGGTTCATTTGCAATATACTGGAACCAACTATGGGTCATTAATTAATTTCCTAAATCATATTAAAATTTTATATTGGAAGAAAAATTAAGTTGAGTGTCCAAGGAAAATATCCAAGTCCAACCACCAAAACAAAACAAAATTGCCAAGACATAAACACTTAGCCTTTTTAAAATTTAGAAGATATGTGTCTTCTTTGCACTGGACTAAAAAGGACAATCAAGGTTTAGTAATTGAATACTTGGATACATCTATATCTATTGGTTATGGTTGTGGGATGGAGTGTTAACCTCCCCTACACACTTTCTATAAGTAGCATGCTAGTACCATCCTCAAAGTTTGTGCTAGGATATTTACCTTGGAAAAAAAATGAAGACAATACTAGATATATGAATGCCAACATTCTACACCTAAGAAAAAATTCAAGAGGATAAAATTACTTGTGTCAAAATAACTACATGATTGATATTTTATCTCTTGAATTACACCGGCTTCACTCCTTTTGATGATAAAATCTTCTACATATACCATTAAAATAAATATGCCATAACTTGGTATTTTGACATAAATATTTAGACGATAAGGGCTTCTTTTGAATCTAGATCTTGTGAGATATTTATCAATTTTAATGTACTAGGCCCTTGGGGATTTCTTTAACTTGTAAATAAATTTGCAAACCTGCACAATAGATGCCCTTTATGTGCATCTTGGAATCTCTGTAGTTGAATCCTGATACGCATACAACTCCTCCTAAATATCCATCAAGGTAGGAACCCTTTACATCCATCTGATAACATTTTCAAGAAAGCTAAGCTATCATGGCTAGATCCAATCTAATTGTGACCAGCTTTGCTGTAATGACAAGGGTCTTATCTTTGTCCACTCATTTTTTCTATGCAAAATCCTTTGGAACCAGCCTCTCCATGTTTTTATCTATTGAACTAGCTTCTTTGTATTTTGTCCTGTACAATGTAAATCCATCTACAGTAAATGGGTTCCTTACTTAGAGGAAACACCATCAATGATGTTTACATCATTGTTATCCATACTAGTGTTGACTTCAATACTACCATATTTTCTAAAAATGGATATCTAAATAGAAAATTGAACAGCCTAGTATAATATAAATACAAAATTCCAAACTGAGCGAAGTGTTTTTCTCACGAGAAGTGTCCTACCCGTTGAATAATCCCTTTTTCCCCAAACACAACACCTTTACAATGTAAAGGAAAACTAAAAATAACATGATACCTAAAAACAACCCAAGTGTGAAATGTTTTGGCAGCGTTACAATTCCAAACAAATGTTAAAGGGTTTTAGAGTCCCCAAAAAATACTATACCCATGGAGGTGTAGCTAGCGGGCCAATCGGAGTTAGTGACAATGTAACTAAGGAATTCCTACAATGGGGTACTGAAGGAGTTTCTTGATCCAATGCCCAAGGTTAAGATGATGTGAGGTGGGTTGATAGTTCATGATTATAACAAAGGAATTAATGTCTAGATAGTGTTCTTGTATGGATGAGATTGTGTAATACAATGGGTTTGTGGTAGAAGGGATCCCAAGCATGGGAAGGGTTTGTGGTGGACGGATAGAGAGGGAAATACTTACAAGAAATATGTTGTCTTGAATGTCACTGATCACATTAGCATTTGAGGTTGATGGAGTTAAGAAGCTAGGAAATTTATCTAGGTTATGGGTATGCCATTGGAGATGATAGTTTTATCATCCAAAAGTGTTGTATGCTCAATGTGGAGCTAGCTAGTGTATGAAGTTTTGGAAAAGTTGTGTGTACAGTTTGAGCACACAATGTCACAAGGTTTTTGGTTTGTTTTGTGTCTATAGGAATTGTTGTGGTTGTTGATGTAACAATCCTTGCTAAGTATACTATTTTGGAAATGTTTGTTGTTGTTGAATGATGGATTGTAGACTATTAAATGTTTTTTGTGAGGATTTGGTTGATGGGACTCGTTGATGGTATTTTTTTACTAAGTATATTGTTTATTTATCCATCTTGGCTTGTGCCTCCTTTTCTTGCTTAAAATTGGTATTGGTTGGAGTTTTTTTTAACATGATGGTATTTTTATCTTATTTCCAAAGTTTTTTCCAGCCATGGTGCAGGTAGAACCAAACAAGTATTTATTAGACCTGTCTTCCTCGAGCAAGGGGAGTTTAGAAAGGATAGAGGAAAGTGAGACATCCGATACGTATACAAGGACTATGTCAAAAGATCAGAAGAAAATTCAATAAACGCATGAAATTTTTTCTCACTGAAGGGGGGTCATGTTCCTATGATGATGAGAAAATAGGAGACATTGAGGTTCCCTTAAGGTAAAAACATCTAGTGAAACAATGGGTACCTAGGAATCTTCCTCAACTAAACACAAATTTTTGTGTGAATGAGAGGATATATAGAATTGCACCATCGTCATTACATGGATTGGGGTTGTTTTGCATGGATGGCATAAAGGTCTGTTACGACAAATGTACAGAATTGATGGAGTATGTTGGCCCCTCTTACAACTACAAATATTGGATGTACCTTGTCCAATATAAATGAAGTATGTGTAGATATGGGTTGTCAGTAAATTATTTACAAATGAAATACAAAGATCAAAATAAAGAAGCAACCTTGTACATTAATGAAAGGCCAAAGGGAACTAGGAATATTATGTGGTTTATAAATTGTACACAACCAGGGTCTACTCTTAAGAAACCCAACTGCATATTTGGGGGGCGTGATGGAAAATGTGTATTTGTATGTTCCATTAAATCAATAGCTGCAGGGGAAGTGATGCTTATTAATTACAATTTGAATCAAGTAGATACGAACATGGTTACTATGGATGTGGTACATCCAACAATTTACCCAACCTTTTGTTAATTATTTTAACCTCTTAAGTATTTTACATTACTATATTGTTATAATTTTGATTAAATTTTCTATATTTACTTCGCAGGGTAGTGATCAGGGGCGCATCACCCAGCAGCTGGTCAAAGGAGTACAAGTATAATTTGAAAAATGAGTTTTTTTTGTGCTTTTTCATGAGTATATTCGTCTGGTGTATAAAATGTTGTCTATATTTACTTCACAGGGTAGTGATAGAGCCATCCCCCAGCAGTTGGTTAGACGACAGCAGCCTCGCGGAAATAGGTAAACATGATTGTAACTGTACAATATAAATACGTCAAAATGTTATGTTATTACATTGTTTCAATGAGCATTTTGGTTTCGTTGGGTAATTTTTTCTATTTTTGTTAAACAGAGTTCTGTGAGGAGCACCTCCCTCACATTAGATGCTACTAGAACTCCCTCGAGGTGGCAAGTATACATTGATGACATTGTACAAATTTAATGTGTACAAACAGTTCTGTTGTTTCATTTTTTCAAGAGTCACTATACATTTTGTTTATATAATCTTATTTATATTTGATGCAGAGTGTTGATCAAATAAGCCACATGGTTGTTGATCATATGAAAACAGCCTCGAGACAACAGGTAAACCTGATTGTAACTATACAATTTAAATACGTAAAAATTGTACCAATATAAAATGTATCATAATGTTTTTTTTGTTATGTATTTTTTGTTTGTATATTGGTTTCATTATGATAATGTTGTATACTTGTTTTTTTCATGTGGATGAATGGGGAAAGTTCCCAGCTGTGGATCAGATGACACCATCATCCAGGCATCAAGTAAACCTAGTTGTAATTTTAGGAATATATCATGATAGATATGTTTTGTTAATATAATTTTTTCTTTAGACTATTTCCTTAACATGTAAGTAATGTTTTATATTTTTCTTTTTGCAGGCCATTGATTTAGTGTATGAAAAAACATCAAAACAATCCATAGATTTTGATGTGCATGAGTTATTGAACGATGCTGGCATTGGTTCTTCTCTAGACTCGGTTAAGGTGATAGAGAAGACCTTAAAAAAAATAATGCGGATATCATTTGTCTTCTATTCATTATTTTGCAGGAAGACGAGATTGAATCCAAGGTTGAAGTGATGGTAAATATATTTCATGCATTGCAATTAAGTTTTGGAATATTGAATCATAATATAAATTCATTTTCAAATTTATAATTTTTACTTTTATATGATAGTGAACTTATAAAATATGGTTTGTATTTACAGGATTTTCTATGACCACACACTAGTGGTCAAGGCGGTGTTGAGCCCAGTGATTCTCGTGGAGATCAGTTGTCACATGAGAAAATGACTCCACATACACTGATTCATGCACCATTTTTATCAAATGAACAGTGAAAAACACGTTTTGCAAAACCCCCGAGGCCAGCAAAGAGTGCACCCATTACTGACCAACGCACACCAGATCATGCAGAAGAAGGGGTGGATGCAGAGACTCCTAGTATTTATGATGTTGAAGCAACATTTCCTGGATCTTCCCATGTCACTAGAACAGGTACAATAGAGACAACATTTTTGGTGAACGAGGAACTCGTTCCAATAAATATAGAGAAGACCCCAGATAATTATATCTTGTTCAAGTTAGTGTTTATAATTTGATTGTAATATACCGATAAAACCTTTTTTTTAACTAATGATGGCATGATTGTTTTGCAGGAAATGATGTTTTTTTATAAACATCTAAATGATTTGACCTTGGAGATATTCGGTCCCACCATCCACACAAGTTGGGATAGAAAAACAAAAAATTTAAAGGATGAGATGACTAATTGGTTGGTTGGCATGTTCGACAACGGGACCTTCGATACAATAAAGGTCCTAAAGAAGGATGGACAACATATGAATATTGTCCGATACCAATATAGGGTTCAACTAGAAAGGAACCCTAGGTATGATTTCCCTCCGATGATTCCATCAAGGGAGTAGAAATCCCTAGTGGAAGATGGAAAGGGGAGGGATCTAAGAAAAGAAGGAAAGATACCGCCAGGCACAGGGAAGTATGCAATACTTTCCATAATGTAATGCTAGCCCTTATTATTATTAATTTTTATATCAAATTTGGAACATATAATGTAGTTCAACACTTTCTTAGGATGTTAGACACATCAAAGGCCACAGAGGAGAGACTATAAAAAAATTGGTTAACACAAGCTTGGTCCTAGTGGTTATTTGAATTTGGTGGCACGAATTGTAAGTATCGAAAACCCGATAATGCATCCAAATAACAAATTGCAAATTATTTTTCATTTTAATGCACCGCAAAATGTAAAATTAATGAAGTTATGCAAATATGAGAATCATTGGGCGGTGTTGAGCCCATTGATTCTCATGGAGATCAGTTGTCACATGAGAAAATGACTCCACATACACTGATTCATGCACCATTGTTATCAAATGAACAGTGAAAAACACGTTTTGCAAAACCCCCGAAGCCAGCAAAGAGTGCACCCATTACTGACCAACGCACACCAGATCATGCAGAAGAAGGGGTGGATGCAGAGACTCCTAGTATTTATGATGTTGAAGCAGCATTTTTTGGATCTTCCCATGTCACTAGAACAGGTACAATAGAGACAACATTTTTGGTGAACGAGGAACTCGTTCCAATAAATATAGAGAAGACCCCAGATAATTATATCTTGTTCAAGTTAGTGTTTATAATTTGATTGTAATATACCGATAAAACCTTTTTTTTAACTAATGATGGCATGATTGTTTTGCAGGAAATGATGTTTTTTTATAAACATATAAATGATTTGACCTTGGAGATATTCGGTCCCACCATCCACACAAGTTGGGATAGACAAACGAAAAATTTAAAGGATGAGATGACTAATTGGTTGGTTGGCATGTTCGACAACGGGACCTTCGATACAATAAAGGTCCTAAAGAAGGATGGACAACATATGAATATTGTCCGATACCAATATAGGGTTCAACTAGAAAGGAACCCTAGGTATGATTTCCCTCCGATGATTCCATCAAGGGAGTAGAAATCCCTAGTGGAAGATGGAAAGGGGAGGGATCTAAGAAAAGAAGGAAAGATACCGCCAGGCACAGGGAAGTATGCAATACTTTCCATAATGTAATGCTAGCTCTTATTATTATTAATTTTTATATCAAATTTGGAACATATAATGTAGTTCAACACTTTCTTAGGATGTTAGACACATCAAAGGCCACAGAGGAGAGACAAGAAAAAATTGGTTAACACAAGCTTGGTCCTAGTGGTTATTTGAATTTGGTGGCACGAATTGTAAGTATCGAAAACCCGATAATGCATCCAAATAACAAATTGCAAATTATTTTTCATTTTAATGCACTGCAAAATGTAAAATTAATGAAGTTATGCAAATATGCAAGAAGACTAATTCAAAGAAGCTCCCACTCAGGAAGACTTGAAGCTTGGCTTCCAACATGGCTTTGAAGTTGTTGTTGAATGCCGAAAAATATTGTCTGGGAAAACATGGTCTTTTGGTGATCCATCTGGTGCACAGGTATATAAAATCTATATAGTTTATTGAAAATTTATTACATGTGCAATCTATTCGTTATAAACAATTAACATAAAATATTTATTCTGGTTTGAGCAGGAAAGCAATGATCCCCTTAATATCAATGATGGACAACAACCAATCGAAGATCATGCTTCAATTTCTAGAAATGAATTTATTCATATGCTACATTTTTATATAGAGCATTGCAGACGGTGAACATTAATTGCACTTCTCCATATTTCAACTGCAGAGCATGTAGAGGGTCACACTATACAAGTTGAGCCTGGACAGAAAAATGAAAAACATGTTGTGGCCACAATAAGTAAAAAAACACCTTTGTAATTTTTTTTAAATGAAATAATTGTAATTATAATAAAAAAATAAATTAATGCAACATTTTCACATTATTGCAGCAATTCCAAACCCCTTTCCGCAAAACCCACGCGGTGAATAATCTACTAGGGAGACATCACAACAAGTTGATGAAGCACCACAAACCAAACGACAAATTCCAGAAGATGCGGTTCTTGTTGATTTTGTAAAGAGAAGAAAAATCAGAAAGAAGTGACTGAAAAAATATTGTGTAATTATTTTTTATAATATAATGTCATGCATGGTTTTTTTGTCTATTGAATGAATGAATGGTTTAATGAATGCTATGTTTTATTGAATGAATGTGTTGACTAAATGAATGAATGGTTTAATGAATGTTATCTTTTATTGAATGAATGTCTTAACCGAATCAATGAATGGTTTAATGAAATTTTGTTTTTTTTAATGAATGGTAAATGGTTGTTTATGATGAAATCTGCATGAATTTGCACTAAAACAAAATTCAAGTACATGCATTGGGTTTGGGGAATTGAGAGTGACATGAGGGGGGGAGGTGCCATAATAGATTCCACCTTCACGTGGTTGGCTCTGTTTAGTGGATAATATTAAATTATTCTTGAAATAGAGAGAAGCTCAATGAAAGGTTAGGAATTGTCCATTTCCCACAAGTATTTCTTTGAAGCATTATTGTCATAGCATGTATTCCATTACTTATAAAATTTGTTCTGGTGTACATAGTTGTAATGTTGAAATTTTACTATTGCTATTTCACTCATCCCTTGGAACTTGTTATAGATAACCTTGGGAAACATTTTGATATTTCAGAAGAAAAATTGACGTTTTGATGTGATCGATGGTCTTATATACTTTTTTTGGTGTTCTCTATGTTTCCTCAGGTGAACTCTTATTACCCATTATTTTAACTTGAATATTATTGTAATTCACATTGTTAAATTAAAAATGTTCATCAAACGTAAAATGTTCATTATTAATGTTGTTTTCTTCATTGAGACAAGCAACATAGTACATATGTTTGTATTACATAACTTGATAATGTTGTAAATACATATGGCGTGTATATGCAATGTTGCAAAAAAAAACACGAGCCATCACATGTGAGCTTATGTAGTAACAAAAATATATTGGTTGAATAAATAGTTGTTCTCAAAATTACACCGATAGTTAAAAATGTTGTTCAATTACATTCAAATTTCTTATAGCCTATCATATATATGATTAAATTCAAGAAGAAAAAATCATACAGGCTTTTGTGAGTTGTTTTTAACAATCACTTGTTATTAATTTGTGGAATTCAAGAAGACAAAATCATACATCCTTTTGTGAGTTGTTTTTAACAATCACTTATTAGTAATCTGTGGTTTTGTATTTTAGGATGGCAAGGATTCATTTATTTCCAGATTTGGGGATCTAAATATTTCTAATAACACTCCACTTCAGTTGGAAAACAATGGTATGAGATTTGAATAAGTCTAATAAGATATGCATTAATTGATGATTGAACAACATCCACATATATCCAATATCTTTCGTTGAAACAGAGGGTTCCAACACTAATGATGGGTCTTTAGATTAACACATTTTGAAAACACTTACTATAAACATGGAGTTCTTGGAGATTGGTGAAATTACATACATAGGGGAGTAAATATATGAAATTGTGATAGGCAGGTTAAAGGTTTACATCAAGTAAGTTTACATCCAAAGACACACACTCTTGCAAGATCTTGCATAATTCCTCACTAATGGAACAGTGGGTAATGAATTAGATGGATTAGGTCTACAAAAATACAGTTGTTATAACAAAGCGATCTTTCCCTCGTGAGGAAAATGGATTACTTGAAAAACGAAAGACATAATAGTTGTTATAGTTTATGTCTAGATACATCCTATAAGTATTTTATGGTATAAACTAGTGTTGAAAACTACAACCTCTATAGACACCGTCATTTTCCCTAGTTAAATAGGAAACAATGGGATGATCCCAAGAGGTCTAAAAAAATGGCCATCAAAATATTTGAACATGGTCGGTGATCAAACAGACACAAAGGAGCTAATGGATCACCAACATGATGAGTACATTACACATATGGAAGATATATCATTCACAATATTCTAGATGATATTGATCTAGTGGGATGGCATATGAGCCCTGAAAGTAGTGTAGTGGCGATGTCATGGATTCCAATTGTTCAAGTTGAATGTTATAAGCTAAGAATAAACAAGGTTAAAATTGCCAATAGTTTATAACAATGCTCTACATTACATAGGGAAACTATAGGGAACCTCTAAGGAATACATCACATATAGATATTGGACTATATATTCAACAATTTTGTAATTCTAAGAAACACAAGAATTAGGATTATGCATTGAACTCTTCAACACGCCTTTTGGAATGCATGCCATTGCATCAACTATTAGTTTCTTTATATGAATAGGGTTTAGAAATTCAAATGTGGATGCTTCATTACCTTTTGAATGATCCATACTCAGGGGAATCGTAATTATGATATTTGGTTCAAACATTTATTTCCTACTTAGACATGTATACATTAGCATTCAATGGGTTTCCCCCTTGTAGAGAGGAACCTCGGTTTCCCTCTTATGGATGTGTAATATTATTAGGAATTACAATAAACATATTTTGGCCTAGGGGAGGTTTGTTAGAATTACACATTGTTGACGATAATGTTGTTGCGCCAATAGTCATAGGTCTCCCTCCGTCTTTAGATAAAGGTGAGCGAGGTGGCCTTTTGCACAAAGATTGCATATAAATCTAACCTTATTCTTGTCCTTATTATCACCATAAACAATCTTATTATTTCCATTATTCATCATTTTTGTTTCTTTTTCTTCTTACCTTTATTTTGTCCTTTGATTTACAGGGTACCCTTTGGGTTATATGTATACATATTAAGTACATCAAAGTATTGAGTGGGACCATATATATTAACAATAACTTTTGTAGCCACATGCATATTAAAACACAAGGACATATTTCCTGTTTGACTTGAGAATTGATTAGTTATGACATTTTAGATAGTACCCATCATTCCATACATGTAGTCTAGGTTTGGATTTGGTTGGATCCATTTATTCTCTTGTTGTAGTAGAAAAATCTCATAGAGCATCCTAGATTGAGAGTATAATAAGATCTAATTATTGTGTGTTCTTTGATTGTATTTCCTCACAATAAAAACTTATTTAGTGATATAAGGAAACAATGACTTCATGAACTGGTCCAATAAGAATTCATCTAGGATTTTATCCTTAATCAACTGATATATCATTCAGAAATCATGGATTTAGTAGGAAATGTGTGAGGTTTGTCTTTCTAGAATGAATTCAAAATATTATTCCCTATCTAACAATGGGTGGGAAACTGTAAATCATTATGGAATGTCATTTCCAAAATGTTAAATTTATGAAATGATTATGATTGGATGTCAATATACCACTTCACACCTATGTTATTCAAGGTTCTCTAGAAAAGTCTAAGGTCAATATTATTGTCCATTAGTGACTTTGAACAACACCAAAGATGAAAACCAATCATGTGGTTGGTAGGGCCATTTCCATATTTTTCTTCAAACTTCAATATTTTTAATATAAATTTAGTTTCATCAAATATGACAAGCTCAACTTCGCAAGGAACAACAATTTCATCTAAGGAAAAGAATTCCAACATTTGGGAGCATGTCTCAACATTTGGTTGTTACTCACAAAATAATTACTAGAGTATAACCAATGCCAGACATAACTGGAGAGGTCACTTGGGCACGAATGTATAGATGAAGTATTTTTTAAATTTAAATATAAAGAGGGAAGATACCACTAATCATACTTCACTTCTAGGAAAGAGTAAAATTTCCTAAATGCATCACTGATCTTAAGGTATATTTTCTTCAAACAAATGGATTGAATGTAGGGATATTTCCTCCTCCAAATGGAAAAGTATAGAAGGGGGTAGAATAAATTCTAATAGATATGTTAAAATCAAGTAAGATAGGTTGCTTAGTCACAAAGACATGTGTAATTCCAGTAGAAAGAATCCCAAAAATAATAGATTGACTACTTTGAGGAGAAAAGGTAGAGGTTTTGATACCACTACTAAGGGTTATTAGAGGATATAAATCAACTCAACTTGCAACTCAAGAAGTAGAGGAAAATGGATTTGTAACTAGGAAAATTGAAACTTGAAATGGGAAGAATGGGTATGGTTCCTCCCAATTCTAGAGATTTCCCTGATGGTGATCATAGTAGACAATTACAATAGAGGGCTTGTGTCTACAATATCATTCCAATTAAATCAAACTTATAACTTTGAAAAGAAATGGACTTTTTGATTTGGTGAGGGGGGGATAAAATTGAGAACAATTGTTGGATTTGTTAGGTCTACAATCTCGACAATACCAAGATAATATTGATGGAAAGGTTATGGAACCATTATTTACATAGATACGTGATTATTTCAATCCCATAGGTACCCTTGAGCTGATAATTCATTAAAATTATTATATACCCTACATTTTTTTCTTCTGGAATTTTTGAAAGGATATTGAGTCTCTTTGTCTTACTCGTCCGGGGGGAATAAAGAATATCATCAAGGCCCTTTCCTTGGGAGTGGATATGGTCACTTGGCAGGAATAGTGGGATATTTGGGATATAAAGGGATTTTTTTTTTATAAATTTACACATTTCTATCGGAAGCAATGGGAATTTTCGTCAGATGTCCAACGTCCATGTAAAAATTTGCTCGCCGGATATCCATCAAATCCAACAACCATGTTATACCTATGAATGCTCTAGTGCATTGGTTATCCAACCCCTTTGAATTCAAATTCATTGGTGAACGACGTCGAATTTATGACACATATGAAGTGATATTCATCGGTGAACTACGTCTAATTTTCAACCCCTATGAAGTGAATTTCATCTTATTTGCGATGGAAATTTTAAAATAGTGGGTGTTAGAGTTTCGACAGGTGGCTATCGGAAATACGACGAAGTTATTGCACTATCGGATATCCGTCAAATTTTAACTGATGTTTAGAAATAAATGTTATTGTAGAATGGTCGACAACAATATGTCGAAAACCAGACATCTATGCCATCGGATTTTGTGTTAAAAAATGCTAGTGTACAAAACAACACCTTGAGGATTTCTATAAGTTTGTATAAAATTTCAACCTTCAACATGAGGATGCGATGATAATAATTTTTCAAAGACCTTGTATGGAGATGTTGGAGAATCCTGGAACCATTGTGTATTGAGGAAAGGAGGCATTGATTCAATGTTGGAATTTGAAACAACCATCATGAATTGTTGGGGAAAAAATGGAGCTTATGAAGATTTAGCAGAACATTCACAGTAAAACAATAAAATAGAACAGATGGATGATGACAAGGAAGGATTGAGTGAATTTAAATTTTCCATCCATAAAGTTAAAAGCATTCAAGTAGAAGATGTGACCGTAATTGGTTCTCATGTACTAGTTGAGCAGAATGTTGAAGGTAAATTAGATCTTGGAGAACAAGAATCAAAGTACAATGAAGAGAAGCCTCAAGAGGAATATTTATGTCTATTCATCAACAATGAACAACAATCTATCAATGTAGCGGTAGGCTAAAATAAATTATCAGATCTGATTGGTGAAGGTATTCCCTCTCTTCTACATCATTTGGATGAATTCAAAGACAATTCTAATGAAGAAACCGATGTCATAAATGGTGATGAATATTTGAACTTAAATTAAACTAATATGCAATATTAGATTTGGCTTGAGAATGAAAGGAAATATAGTAAGGTTGTTAGTGAATGAGGCTAAAATGTGGACTAAATGTTAGAAAGAATTTCTATATTTTCATTATTGTGCATCTAATTTCAAAGAAGAATATGTTAATGAAGCAATGGGTGGACCAACAAGAAGATATATCCTTCTATATTATGAGGGTGTCCTTGTTTACGACACTGACAGTGATGATTTTAGCACATTATAAATAAGTAAGAAACATGATAAATATGATGGAGCAACCAATGCATTTTCTTGCTTCTGTTATCCACTGCATTATGAATCCAAATCTAGCATAGATAAGGAGGATGGGATGTATAAAATTATTTTTGATAGAGGATGTCATCTAAATGATTTTAAACCAAATGGTGGGATATTTTGTAACACTTCATAGGATTTGGTAAGCTCTTCCTTCGATGTTCTAAAACATCATTATGTTATAGGTTATTTTCCTATTTATGATAAGAATGGGTCCTTTGAAAATAGATAAATGAAAGATGAGTAGGGAAAACTAACAACTTTCAAGCTTCGTGAGGATAATGGTGAGTGTGAATATCTATATAATAGAGAATATTGATGAGGTTTTGATTATTTTGGTATTATGTTCTCATGGCACATCTTCAAATCAAAACCGTGTGGACTATTTTCTCTAAAATCTTCAACAAGAGCTTCAAAGAGGGGTGCATGCATGTTCTCTATCAAATATCTACTGGGAATTTCAGTTTTCTTTCTAGATGGATTTGTGGATGTAGCTTGATCCTCCTGAGATATAATTTGAGTGAGAATTATACCTCAAAATCATAACAAGAATGATTTTTTGCACTTATGTTTTCAATAAGTAAAATAAAGCTTGTGAATAAAAGAGAGGAAAGAAAACCAGATACAAGTCATCACTAACCATATATTCATTACGAAATGAACACTCTACTTTATCTTCAATATGTGTCATTGTATTATGATGGTCATTTTGAATCTTTTTAAGTGTATTCTAATGATATTCTACATTCAACTTTATGTTCATGCTCCACTTAACTTGGCCAATATTCAACAAAATTAAACCAATAAAAGTCTTGAAAAGTATGTTAGATTTTTATCATTTAATCAATATGATCTAGGATCTTATCTGAGAGAATAACATGCACATCAATAATCACAAGAGACAACAGACACAAATTTTTTTCCTCTGGGAAACCATAAAGGATAAAACCCATCAACTTCCTCAGATATAGAATGAGCACCAATGGAAAAAGTAAAACCCAAAAACACAAATATGATCTCCGACAGTTGTTCTCTCTCTCACTTGTGCGAGCTCCTCCTCTCTCACTCATGAAATATAGTTGAGTGAGTGTGTGTTTCAAATAGAGAGTCTCACTCTCAATTTATACTTTTTTTCCACTTAAATTTTACTCTTACAAGGCCGACCTCACTAGGAGAGTCTAATAACCCTAATACCCCTCAACGGTGGGGACTATTGCCCCGAATTACAGCAGAGGGTTAACCTCAATGAATTTACATGACTTTATTATATTAATGAATCTCCTGATTAGAGGAATAAACATCTTCGTCGAGGTACAATGAAATACAATAGAAAATATAGAAGTGAATACGTTCTGAAGTTACAAATATATTAACACTCCCTCTTAACTAGGAAGGTATTCTCTTAACACAATTCATCAACACAAGTCTTCTTCACTGGATCATCATCAAATTTGGATCATCATCAAAGCTATATCATCATCATCACTGGATCATCATGAAAGTTGTATCATCACTGGATCATCATCATCATCACTGCTCCCGCTATCTTGAGAAAATGGTGCCATCTCTCAATTCTACTCATCATAGGAAGTTATACAGAGCCAAACATACTGGATGTAGGACTAGCCTCCATTTAGGTCTTCACATATTCGGCACTTATATCTGACCATGGGAGGAACCAATCCAGCCACCATGTCAAAGGAACAACACTTATATCTTACCATGGGAGGAACCAATCCTTCCATCATGTCAGAAAGGAACAGCACTTACATCTGACCATGGGAGGAACCAATCCTGCCACCATGTCATAAAGGAATAACACTTACATATGACCATGGGAGTAACCAATCCTCTTTCCATGTCAGAAAGGCACAACACTTACATATGATCATGGGAGGAACCAATCCTCTCGCCATGTCATAAAGGCACAGCACTTACATCTGACCATGTGAGGAACTAATCCTACCACCATGTTAGAAAGTCCCAACACTTAAATCTGACCATGGGAGGAACCAATCCTGCCACCATGTCAGAAATTATTCTGGACTCATCACTTCCCCTTGGAAGGAACCTCGATCTGATGAACACCAAGCTTCTCTCTGAAGTACTCAAACTTCACTCTAGCTAAAAACTTGGTCAACACATCATCTATCTACTCATCCGTCGCAACATACTGGAGATTTATTTCTCCTCTCTACATCCGATCCCTGATATCTTGATATTTGATCTCGATATGATTCAACTTTTCATGGAACACCGGCTTCTCTGACAACTTCACACAAATCTGGTTGTTGCAATATATACAAGTAGCATCCAAGTGGAGATCAAAAAAATCAGATAGTAGCTTCCTTAGGAACATTACCTCACAACTAGCTAAACAAGGTATGACATACTCTACTTCAGCTATACTCTATGCCATGCAGGACTACCTCCTTCTAAACCAAGAGATCACACATGATCCCATACTGAAGCAGCACCCTGAAGTTCTCTTTCTATCAATGGCATTTCCTTCCCAATCAGAATCCACATAACCCTCCAGGTTAATATTTTGATTCACCTCGTACTTGAGCCCATAGTCAATTGTACCCTTCAGGTACCTCTGAATATGATTTGCAGAAATCAAGTGAACATGTCTCGGATCTATCAGGAACTGGCTCACTGTGTTAATAGCAAAGAAAATATCTACTCTCATATTCATCAGGTACATCAATGACCCAATCATCTGACAATACATCATGGAATCAACCAACTATGATGAAGCATCACTCAATAGCTTCAAGTTCGATGCCATAGGTGTAGCCATGTCCTTGAATTCCATCATCGTGAACCTCTTCAGGATCTCCACTGTATACTTCCCTTGTCCAAGGAAGATTCCATTTGTACTATGCCACAGCTCCATGTCTAGAAAGTACCATACCCAAGTCCTTTATCTCGAACTCGACAACAAGTCTCCTTCTTACAACTTTAATGAGTTCCATTTTTTATGTCATGAAAAATTCATCGACATATAACATGAGCATCACTGGTATTCCACCTTCAACCTTGAAGTAAAGGTTGGAATCCTCTTTTCTCTCATTAAATCTTAGAGTCATCAGTAAGTTGTCCATCCTATTGTACCATGTCGAACCTCGATATATTCTACAGTCACTCCCTTGATGTGGAGCATCATTCTTCCTATGGATTTCATACTCTATGTATTGAAACATTATGTACTGGAGTGACAGTAGCTTTCTCTGCTACTAATATTCTATGTATCCATCTAGGGTCGTTGGATACCAAGATCCTCTACATTAAACCTTTTCAAAATTTCTTCTCGCACCCATCTGTGAGCTTTTCAACCTCTATAGGCTTTCATCTTCAACCTTGTAGAAAAGGTTAATATCTTCATCACTCTAGGTGATCTTCAAGCTCCTCATGTGTGTGTTATCCCATGGGTGCCTTCTGAGCTCGTACAAGGCCTTATTTAATTTTCACATAGGAGTCTTCCTATCATGTGTCTTAACTTCCAATGGCTTCAAATGTATCTTCATAGCCTATGCCGTCTTTCCATGAGAAGCCTCATGCAATGAATCTTTCCTTGTATCCAACAATGTTTTCATCTACTGCATGCTGGATCTTGCAGATCCATATGGAAGACACTACAAACTTCCCTCCAGGTCTCAATACCACATCCTAGACATCATTCTTCTTGAATGGGTACTCTCCTTCCCTTTCTTCTTGGCTACTTCTTCATATCTGGAAGGCTTTGCATCAATGATGTCGCTAAACAATGTCACATAACTAGAGTGTGTCTAAGGCCTCTTGAAGTCTCATCATACAATTCTTCATTCTAGATTATTTCTTGAACTGTCGTCACTTGTTCTTCGAAACAAGTCCCATCCTTATTTTCTTGTAGGCGATTGGACGCGATATTTCCTAAAAGTCAAATGCATTAGTTCTATGGTTAGAAACATTTCATAGAGCATATTCATAATGGAAAATTCTTATGCATAAAGAAATAATCATGTAACTATTTTATCCAATACAACATTCATCCATATCTCACGGAAACTTTCTAGATTCCTTCCATCTCTACCATGACATCATTGATATTGTGCACTAACCCAATATGTTAGCAAATAGGTTCCATTCTAGATAAGTATCAATGGAGTGTTTTATAGCACCATGAAAAACTTAACCACCACATGCATATTAGTAGTATATTGTCATTGATGCAGACATTCTATCATGCATAATACATTTTACAACTAAACAATGTCATATAAGAAACTAGATATGTAGGAAAAGACAATCCAAATACTTATCTTTATTTGTTTCATGGGTAGACTCATTCTTGAGCCTTTAGCTTAATCATCTTCTTCATTCATAACAGCATCATTAATTCTTATCCAAATGCTAAGATGGACAAAAGGTTCTTCAAGAATTGAGTCTTTCATATTCCTCATCGCTTGAGGGATCTTCTTGAATTGTGAGAGCTTGATCTTCGATTTCTCCCATCTTCTCTTCTCTTATTATGAGTTGAGAGTATTCTTGTGTGCACTCTTCCCAGAGTCTGTTGAATGTAATCACTTATTTTTGGAACACATTCCTTGAATGAATGAATCCCATGATCCTGGGAGGCCATTCAAGGTGGTTATAACAATATCTTATTCTTATTTTTTTTGCTTCGTCATAGCATTGAACACTTCCTTTTGCTGTCTTCAGGGATGACACATGAGATATGATATTTAATAGAATCTGTAATGATTATCTTAGCTCTAGCCTTGGCCTCATCTCCCTCTGGCTCTTAGAACTTCCTTACGATTTGAGGTGTCTGTCCTGGTTTCGGATCTGGTTGATCTAGGGTTTGTCAAAGAAACCCTGATTTTCAAAACTTGGAAATTTTTAGATCTAAATGGATAGAAATATGTGCCTCCTCAAGGAAAGCTAAGCAGCATACTCATTTTCCCAAAACTATGATCAGAACTGCAAAATATTTGATGCCCTAGTTTTCTTCAATTTCTTCTATGGGATTTCCTGATATTGTTTCTAAAATATATCTGAAATTACTTCTCATATGTGTCTACAACTTCGCATTGAGGTAGCCTCATCTATTCTCTTTCCACTACCGCAGGTTTGAGAAGAATTGGTTTCACCAATTGGGACTTATGAGAGTTTTCCCAAAGTGACTTATTTCAGGATTGTTCGGCATAGAGACCTTGTACAGACTGCCACGTGTCACTTTTTCATCTTCAGGTTTTGAAACATTTTCCACAAAACGTAGAGTTTGTGCCCTATCTGTAACATCTTGAGAAATTTTATTTATACCTTTGTATACCGATATATTGAAATTATCCCAGGTTGTCATGTTTAGGGATGAATCTTGGGAGAGGCTAGAACCCTTATTTGGAGGAATCCTATCTCCCAGAATATAGTGAATATGAGGCTAAAACTTTTACACAAGGTACATCAAGAATTTATCTTCAGCCTATAAATATTTTGGCTCCTGATCCTTCTACAATATCTACATATAGTGAATGCACCCAAATGGCTAGTTTTAGTCTTTTAGGGTTTTCTGGTCCGAGGTCAAATTAGGGTTTGACTTTCCCAGAGTTTTACCCAACCAAAAATTTCAATATTGGTCTCTAAATTTCGATTTTGAGGAGGATACTAGTCCTATGTTGGACTCACTCAAAAATTCCTCTTCTGTGAAAATCCCTAATTTCCCGCAGTAGTGACAGGTCAAAAACGGAAAATCCCCGGAATCAAATTATGCTTTGACAAAAAGATGCGCCCTTCAATGGAGAGTTATACTAGCCTCCTTTTGCTGATTATCTGTGGAGAGAGAACCAAAAATTAATAATCCCTAGACTCTACAGCTATACAGTGTCTTCTTCTCAGGTTCGCTCTGATTTCATGTTATATTTTTATCATTTAATCAATATGATCTAGGATCTTATCTGAGAGAATAACATGCACAGCAATAATCATAAGAGACAAGAGACACAAAGAGTTTTCCTCAGAGAAACCATAAATAAAAAACCTCTCAACTTCCTCAGAGATAGAATGAGCACCAATGGCAAAAGTAAAACCAAAAAACACAAAGATGATCTCCGACAGTTGTTCTCTCTCTCACTTGTGCAAGTTCCTCCTCTCTCACTCATGCGCTATAGTTGAGTGAGTGTGTGTTTCAAATAGAGAGTCTCACTCTCTATTTATACTTATTTTCCACTTGAATTTTACTCTTATAGGTCCGAACTCACTAGGAGAGTCCAATAACCCTAATACCCCTCAACCGTGTAGACTATTTCGCTGACTTACAACAGAGGGTTAACCTCAACTCAATTGTGGGGACTATTGCCCCGACTTACAATGGAGGGTTAACCTCAATGAATTTACATGACTTTATTATAGTAATGACTCTCCCAATTGAAGAAATAAACATCTTCTTCAGGGTACAATGAAATACAATATAAAATATACAAGTGAATACATTCTGAAGTTACAAATACATCAACAAATTACTGCAAAGAATTTGAAAATAGTGAAACAGACATAGGAGAAGGTAGGCATACTGTCAACATGAAGGAGAATGCTCTCATTATTCTCTATTTCTACTTCAATTAAAACCCTTGAATGATCAAATTCAATTTCATGCTTATCATTTTCTTCCACATTGTCCCTGTATACAACAAAAATTTTAAAATCCATATCATAATGATTGTATTTACCTTCTTAATTCTAGGTTGCAATCCAAAATTTCTAAACTAAAGAAAAACATTATCCTTGTTATGGAGATAGAAGCCACCTGAATAGCAACTCTATTACTGTTACATATTTTCCTCTATGATCTTCATCAGATTTGTTGGTGTCTTCTAGTGCTGGCAAGCATTGCTTGTAATTTTGACACTAAAGAAATGAAATGATCACTTCCATTAGAAATTAATGGTTGACGCAAATGCACATACTAGAAACTATGTATATTAGACTAATCTCAAGGTGCATATATATATACCATTGCTGAAGTAGCAATTCCATATGGAAATGTTTTGTTGTTGAAAGCACAACACTTTCATTTGCATAATTGTCATCATGTTTATCAAAAGTCCCCCATTTCCTATTTGCATCAGATGTTGCAGCATGAATACTTGATATAGCTTATTTCATAGACTCCTTATCCTGGATGTATTTTTATATCAAACTAGAATGTCTTGTGTTTACTTGTACCATATAATTACAGATTATAATGATATTGGTTCTCTGCGGGTACAACAGGCCAATGAATACAATTATTCCTTACATTTTGTTTAGAAAATATTTCAAACACTTGGCATATATTCTATCGAGTCTTTCACTTTGGAATACATTGAAGTCAATGCAGTACCCACAAACCAATCAGATTCAAACCCCCTTGGGATGATATATTCATGAATATTCATACCTGCTTGCAAATCTCATAGGTTGTTGAATGCATTAATAACATATATACCAACATGTCAAGGTTTATGCTTGTGCGTTGTGTTTGATATACAACCTCAACACTTTGTTCCAGAATCATTCTTTACATAACCTCTGACCCTTAATCATATCCAAGTGAATATTTCCCATTCAGTCGCTCTAACCTGTAATGTCAATAAACCTGGACATGAACCTCTATAATCTCTGCTCCTGAATCATATCCTTGTGAATATTTTCCATTTGGATGCTATAACCTGTAATGTCAATAAACATGTACATGAACCACCCACATTTTTTCTATTTCTAACCCCTAGTCAATTTATCTTTTTTTGAAATCGACTTCAACCCACATAATAGGGATAATAAAAAAACCTTTTCTTTATTTCTTCGAAATCGATCACCACCTTGCTAATTGTATCCCTTTGTTATAGATAAATTGTCTTTAAACAATATAATAGGGCCAAAAAAAAACCCATCCATCCAAATAAATTGCAAAGAATGCGATGAATTGTCAAAAAAGCTGAGACCTTGCATTTCTTGATGAGAACATCATCTCTCTCTCGTCATTGTCATGTTGCCTCAAATCTATCTATCACCATAATTATTCTTTGTTTTACACGAAGGGTTTCTATGTGGTGATAATTAGATAATGATAATCCTCCTTGGTTGATTTTTTTTTAATAATAATTTTTTTGAAGATTTAGGATGAGAATTATGATGCAATTGAGATTTTTCATAATCTAGTGTAGAATTGCAAGATTAAAGATACTAAGATTAATAAATATTAATACTTAAAATAATTTAACTAAAATCAAATTATTAATATAGAGTATGGTTGTACTAAATATTGGGTTGTAAAAGTATTTACCAGACCTTTGATAAAGTAGTATTGCTAAATTGTATGCTCTGCTTGAGATGCATGAAGTTGAAGTTAAACTCAAATCACTATAATATCCATTTCTTACCCAATTAATTATAAATGAGTATGTGAGTGTAATATGTATAATATTAACATGTGAACCTTATTGGGCATATTTTCGTACCATCAAGGTTATGTATGTAATGCTTTATTGGTTCAATAAGGTCTCAAGTTCTAATTAGTTGTAAATGCCTAGAACCTATTGCTATAGGTTGGTCCAAGATGACATCTCTAACTATTTTATCTCAATAGGGGTAGGCATGGCTTCATCCCATGAAATTTTTTAAGTTTTTAAGGATCCACTTTGGTTTTCATCAAAAGCCCTTTCAAAGGTGGTGTTGAAATGAATAGCTAAGGATAACTAGATCTCACAACTTTTGAACTTAGAGCGTAGATCTAGTTTTGTTCAAAATAATGGATGCTACCCATATGTATTACTCATCTTGTTGGACTCTATCCATTATGGCATTTCATCAACTAAAGAATATTCTCTTTATTAATTGACGTGTTGTTACATGATGGGGACATCGTATAATGGGTTTTAGTTTTTTAATTGACAAGTGTATGGTTTAGATCACGTTTGATATTGTGTTGTTAACAATACATTATAATGTTTTGTTTATATATGTGTATTGGTTTGTATATATTGTTTTTTATTAAAAATTTTGAGCAAATATATTGTTATATATATGTTGGGTTAGTATAATATATGGTATGCTTTGTAATATTATATGGTAATATGGATGGCTTATTAAATGGTATAATGGTGTGTTGTCATATTGTATGTTTTTAATATAGTATTATGTAATATTATAATATATGTTTGTAATAATATAAAAATTATATATTCTAAATAATTATATATTATAAGTTTTTAATACACATATTAATGATCAAACGAAATGGCTATGGGGATATTGGTCAATGTAACATGGTCAGGACTTAGTTCATGTGAATTGAGTCTATAATTTTGAGTGCACTAGTTGACAACAATATTGCACTTAGAGAAGAGGCTTGATGCCAGCGAACACATCCACCAACATCTGGAGTTGTAGGGAGTCCCAGGGTATTTTTTAAGGATTTTAATATTATACTTAAGTATAGTATTCTAGGCGACTTTTTTGGATTGAAAAAAACATGTTTATAGATAGGTAGGTGAATATTAAATATGAAAGATAAAATTAACACTGAAATGTGTAAAGTTTGGAAAATATTATGATAAAAAAAATATTTTATGTAAATATAGGCGATATTAGACACTAGAAATGACCAAATAGCGAATTTATTTTTTGAAAAAAACCCAAAAAATAACCAATTGGCGAAATTTCGCCCCTAAAAATTATCTTGGATCATGTCTTGAAAGAAGAAATGTCAAATGACACAAGAGGTCTCTGAATCCATCTACAGTGTTAAAATTTATTAAATTGTACAAATTCATTATCAAAATTGTAATTCTCCATTGTCGGGGTGGCACAACTAAAGATGACTAACATAAATGACTAATTCATATTCTTAGTCAGTGTTAGGTATTCATATGTGTATTCATATGACTAAATTAGTCATTTGAGTTAGTCATTTTTATTTTAGTCACTTGTTATCTAGTCGTATATTTTATCCTGTGACTAAATTAGTCATTAAATTTAGTCGTTTATAGTTGGGTCACTCAAAATTTCTCATATTTAATAGTAAATTAGTTGAAAAAATTGTGGTGACTATATTTTTTAGTCACATAGTCACTAATTCCTCATTTTATACTAGTGTACCTATTGCATGATCTGTCACAAATTTCATCAATGGTTCAAATGCACAGTAAGATGATGGCCATAAACTAGAAAAACAAATATTCTTATGTGTAGGGAAGAGATTAATGTTATCCTACAAATTATGGGTCTAATCAAGATTAGTAAATGGTGCATGTAAAGAGGTCATGAAAATTATATACACACTTGGATCTATCTCTCCTAAGTTACTATCATATGTTGTCACCACATCTGATAATTACATTGGGCCTCCATGGGACCAATCTCAACCAAAGCACATACTAATTCCACCCATAAATTGCAATAACAAGAAACAAATCCCCCTCAAGGTCGCTTGGGAATTGACTATCCATAAAAACCAAGGATTGACATTAAAAAGGTCAACCATTGAAATTGGTAACAATGAATTCCAAGGATTGACCTTCATAGCAATGCCATGCACTCCAACATTAGAAGGAATGTGAATTGCGCTATCGTTCTCCTTAGAATGCTATGCAAAGATGAAATACACTTCATATGTATGACTTCAAAAAAGGAAGAGGCATGCATTTATTCTTTGTCCCTTTCACACTTAAAATTTCAACCCTCAATCCCTGCACTCCCCCTACAAAAGGAAAATACCAATGTTGATTTCCAATATAATTAGAGTCAAACTCGATCACTACCTAGAATTTTATTATTTTACTCACATGTGTATACTTTCTCGTATGACAAATTAATGTGCATTTAATTTTACTTGCCATCGATTACATGGGTTTATATTTATTGCTTATTAGTACTTGCAATAGAGTTTCTTTAAAATTTCATCGACTACTATGCTTACCATAAATTATCTAAACTTGCTTTCAACACATAATATTATATTATGTACATACACACAACTTTCTCTCATTTTGCAACATATTGAAGTTCTCTTCGGCTTTTCATTTCCCCTACTTCGGGGATATGCTAGTAAATATTCAATTTTAAGTTTAGTACATGAGCCATTTTTTAATTTGACTTGAATTGTGTATTTTAGATTGAATTATACTTTTTGTTGGTACTATTCATTGTTGTTGTGTTGTAATATATTGTATATATCATGATGTGTAAATATTAATTTTAATAAAATCATTTTTTAATATTTGTTTTCAAATTTTATTATTGTTGGACTTTTTAATTGTTCTCTAAAGATATAATAGTCATATTAACTAGATTAATTCTTATTTTATAAAAAATATATGAAAATCTGTATTTTTGACTCATCTATTATGTCCTTTGGCATGTTAATATGGCATGTTTAGGTTTTAGAAAGAAACAAGTTAAACAAGATTTGAAAAAGGAAAAAATACACTATAAGAAAATTATCTCTTCTTCCCAAGTCCTTTTGTATTTATGTCCATAGGTGCCACATCATAGTCTTTGAAGGTGAACACAATTGTGTTTTAAAATGTGTGTAATAATACAATTTTGTGTTGTCAACAATGTATGCAAAAACTTGCATTCTCAAAAATAGAATGTACATAGAGAATGAATGCGTGAACTTCAAAAATAAAAGGAAACTTAAAAGGCAAAGAAAGCATTTACAGCTTATTTAAGTCTTATTCTTATAATACTTCTATAAATTGTTTTAAGTAATTTATTATATATTGTCTTACATTCTCAAACACATGTTTTTTTAACTTATTTTATGTACTAAACCGTTTTTTTTTACTTATTTGATGTACTAAATCATTTACTTATACTTTTAGTAATTGATCATATCCTCATACAATTAGCTCTTCCTCTCGCTAATGCAAATGCCAACATCAAGGACATTTCCAACTTCTAACTTTTATTTAATATAAAATATATTATTATATATCAAAACTTAAACATAAATTTGAAATTTAAATTCATGCTAACTTATTTTTTTATAAAACCCATACATATGTTTCTACATATAACTAATATTTTAATACATATGTACAACTAATTCATATGTAGAAGGTAAATTTATATACATATATAATCAGGGATAATTTTAGGGGCAAAATTTATTTTATGGGTTATTTTTAGGGGTTTTTCTTCAAAAAAGGATTCGCCATTTTGCATTTTTTGAAGTCCTGTTTCGCCTAATTTTGATGGAGTAAACGTTTTTCACCCTAAAAATCACCAAATTATTATATAAATGATGTAAAATCCTTGGAAATTAAATTTTTTTTGAAAAGTATCGCCAAACATTTTATAGTTAGTGTTTTAAGAATTGGTAAGATTTACCAACATTTATACACTTTTAAATAAGTATGGTTCCTTAAAACCATCCATGTATATAATGCTATAATTATAACATTATAATAAAAAGGTTTTAAACTTCATATGATAAACTTTTTATATAATGTGGTAGGATATCAATTCAAAATTCAAATATGTATTCATGATATTTAAATTTATTACATTTTAATTTATGGTTACTATTTAAATTTGAATTTTAAACTAACTAAACTAAGGTTTAACTTATAGTTAAATTAATTAATTTATTTGAAATTTGATATATAAATTTAAAATGTATTTAATGAATATGTATTAGATTAAGTTTAATGAATATAGATTATAAGTTCATATATATAAATAAACAACTATTAATATTAACTTATTCATCTAAGTTTATAATTCAAAACGAAAATATATTATTTTATGTTATAAGTACTTTACTGTATTTTTATTTCTAGTCATATCAAAAAAGTATTTTATTAATTTTATGTATAAACATCTTTTCAATTTAACTTAATCATAGCTACATAAACCGTAATGAAAGTAAGTATGTATTCCCTACAAAATGATTAATTCATAATATTTTATTATATCTTTTAAGAGGCTCCTTTTAGACCTCAAAATTCCCCTAATAGTGATTATGTCTTGTATTTGATTTCTACATGTGTTGCATGATCAATTGATGTTATCAATTTGGTTTTCATTGTTGTTGTGCAACTTAAAAAAATGCTAAAATGAGCCCTAAGAATGCTCCTTCATATCTTCCTACTACTTTCCTCATCTTCGACTAGCCTAGGACGTGCTTTGGGTGAGACTTTAGTGGTGCTTTATTGACCCTTACACAAATCCTTTCTCTTTGAATTTTTTGCGCCAACAAATGGTTAAATTTTCAGGACCATCTTTCCAAATAGGGAAGTACTAGTTGAATGGAGAAGGGATCTATACGTCTCAAATTCAAGATTGGTGCGATAAGAGTTTTTAGAACTTTGTGTTATAAAAAGCCTAATTGAAGAAAAGGAACCCAACAAAGTGTAGGTAGTTTATACAGTATGATGGACCATCACGGGATCAATATGAGATATTTTGGTATGAGTTCCATGTGAGACGTACAACTGGATAAAATTACTTGGGGAATGCCCCACATATGATAACCAGTGCAAGAGAACTATCTAGTGGTTCCCCCAAGACATGGATTCATTGCATAGGTTAGATCATTATCTGATGAGAGTCGTGGACATATAGGTAGATAATATCATTAACGAATACATAGTAGAGTTTGCTGCAAAAAACTATCAATCTTTTTCAAAAGAAAAAAGTCAATTTCAAGCGAAGCGTTCATGGGATATTGATCTAGAAAATATAGTTGTGGATTCATATATGGGTGGTAGAAGAAGGATTTTTTCCATTTAATCAAAACTTGATGGAGGAGTAACTAGCTAAGACATGGAGAGTGGCCGAGAATGATCCTATTGATTCATGGAAGTTGAAGAGGATTCGATGACAATGGCGGAGAATTATGAATACCAAGAATGGGTTCAGCAAGCAACAAGAAGTTCAAGTGTTCAAGAACAATGGTGGAAAAAATAGATGAGTCTAGAAAAGAAGAAGATCGGGAAGTTGCGGAAGGATATGTGTGACATAAGTGTTGTTGTAGTAGGTGTGTGAGGCACATCCTCATAAGTCAGCCCCAGAAGAATTATACATAGGACAAGTTTACACACAAAAGAAGACAATTTGACCCCATCAAAGAAGACAAGCCACCCCCAATGAAAAATTTAATCGCCAACAACATAATGTATAAATAGAAGGTGCCTCACTTCATTTTTACATCAAGCATTCAAGCAAATTCGCTTAAGCAAGGAGAAGTTCGCTACTGCAACTAGTGAAGACAATTTTGGGTTCTCCATGTTATCCAACTTTTTGTACCATAGTTGGGTTACTTGAGGAGCCGCCGGTTGACAGACTTGTTCAAAGTCTGATTCCAGTGTATCAGTCGATCCGTCTGCTTGTCTAGCCAATATTGGCTAGTCACTTTTTAATTTGAATAATTTTGACCATGGCCCCACGGGGTTTGTAATAAAATGTGCTAGTAGGATATTTTTTAGTGGTTCGGTCTCCTAGGACGTAGAATCTCAAATAAGGTATTCCAAGGATTTTTTGGCCCCTAACAATTATGCTTTGCCTTTAGCTAAGTATAATTGATGAGGTTTTCTCCCGCTTCCTCCAAAGATGGAATGCCCGATGTTGAATTTTGGGCCTTGGGGGGTTATTAGAGCCCAACTGAGTGTTATAAGCCTACTAGACATTATTTAGATAGATCATGGTCATGTCCTAAGTCATCTGGACACATAAAAAAAAATTGAAAAAATCTTTTTCGAACAGTGAAAAATTATTTTTTTAATTTTTTAATTTTTAATTACTTTTCCAAAGTTTTTTGGGTTAATTTTTCGATAAATTAAATGGAAAAAACCCGTTCGTGATCTGGACTCAGAATTCAGTGATTTAAGGCTCTAACCTTAAGCCAAAAATCATTCTTGATCAGCCATCCAGTCAAAGCCAACTTTCAGATCAGCAATCAGACACATAATGCCTTTTTACTCAAAAAAGTCAGTTTTGAGTAAAAAATTGATTTTTAGTAAAAAAATGATTTTTATTAAAAAAAATGACTATTTTGGAGAAAACTAAAACTCTCCAAATTAATCCAAATTCAGTAAAATAAAAGGCTAAATGACATCTCATGGAACACTTATGATAATTGGAGTTATCATAACACAGCTTTAGTCATCATTAAGAGAGCAATTAATTTATTATCAGTTATCAGACATGTCATCTCTAGCTAAAGATGAGATGGAGAGCTCTCATTAGTCCGGTGATTTGATCGAGGTGAAGACTGAAGCTTACACCATCAGTGGGCTTCCCAAACCTAGCTCAGGCTCCTACTAGACCTAAAGGATGAGCTTACCTACATCCAGACTCACACATATGGCCTCATCCTTGGCTTTTTTTCAATGCATAGGTTTGGAGTGGGGGCGCCTTTCCTAGGTGGAGGCCTCCCCTCACTCCTGGTTCTCCAGTTTAGGTCTGGGCTTTTTCTTAGGTGGCTAAGCTGGTTAGGGTTGGTTTTTTGGTTTTAGGGTTTTAGCACTCTCTCATTTGTTAAAAAGAGGCTCTTTCAGCTCTATTTGGATGGACTTTTGTAGCAGAGTTACTCTGAGAAATTTGTATCAAGCATTTGCTTTAATTTGTTAATAAATATCAGACTTCGGAGGTCCATGAGCTCTTGGATGTGATAGTTTTTTGCAATTGGTTGAGGTGATATTGTCTCTAACCCCTATTTTTTTTTAATGCTTATGTGAGACTAAATTGTTTATTTATTAGCTCAAGAGGGCCATTATTGGTACAATAGAATAATCATTTGTAGTTCAACTTGATTGTTTATGCGAAGTAGATTAGTATTTTGATGGACATGAGTAATCAGTATATACATAATGTTGATCATGATTCAATTTTCTTAGCATACTAGCATGTATTTTGATCTCACGTTTTGTGTTGAGTTGTAGTGTGTTTTTAGGCTTCATGGGTTGAAGAAGGGTGTGAGCTCAGCTGCTTCTATCCCGGGCTTCAAGCAACCTTTTTAATCTAACACTTTCATTGCAGGACCTACAAAGATCTTCTTCTTCAAAATACAAAAAGAAAGTTGGGAGTCTAGCTCTCTCTCTTAGGTTCCATCCATAATTTCAAATACTTTCTTGGTTACCGAACTTCCCTCTTCTAGTTCTCTCTTTGCTCCTTGATCCCCTTGTTTTTCTTGCTTGCTATCCTTTTCCTCCTTGCTTGGTTTTTCCCTCTCTTATCTTTGCTTCATCGCTGCCCCGTTTTACTCTTTTTACCACTCATTTTCTTCTTTTTGGACAGCCCTAGTGTGCCCTAGTTTATGCCTCTTTTTTGCCTCTTTTTTGCCTCTTTTTGCCCTAGTTTTTTGCCCTTCTTCCATCTTGTTTTTGACCTTTTCTTCCCCTTTTTGTTTTCTGTCCTTTTATTTTTATTTTTATGACAGCCATCTTCCTTCTTCATCGCTGCCCCGTTTTCATCATTTTTTATACTCCCTTGGCCTCATAGTTGGCTGCCCTATTCTTCCATTTTCTTGTCTTTGACCTTCTCTTTGTTTTCCTTCCTTCTTCCTATCATTTTCTTCTTATTTTCAGCCTTCTTTGCCTTACACTTTTTCTCTCATTCAAACTTCTTCTTTTCCCTTTTTGCAAAGTTTGAGAAACGTTTCGAGAAAAGTTTCAAGTAAAAGTAAATCACTCTCCTTTTCTACTCAAATTTTAATGATAGTAGAGTTGTATGCTTTTATTTGAAAAGCCCTTTCAGGGATTAAATTCCTAAAGGAAAATTGTAATAATTTCAATAAAGTACTTTTGTTTGAGTGGGGTTTTTAAGTCCCCACTCTCATCCTCTCCCATTTGGGGAGGCTTGTGTTGTGTTTACTTGTGTATGCTTAGGTTAGATTTTCTTGTCTTCATCATTATTTGCATCTTATGCTTAGAATATTAATTGTTAATCCATCACTTCTAATTCATTAATTAATTTGATTACTCTTTTAAATTGTTTATCTTTCTAAGTAAATCAACTGCTTAAATCTCTTGAATCACACCATAAGGTGGATCAAGAGTGCTCTCTGTCGGAGAGTTTAATAAGTCATCTTTGCTTTTTATTCACATTTTTTAATCAATTAAATCTTAAGTAAGACTCTTGAACTTGCAAAAACACAAGTCAAGAGCACTCTCTATCGAAGAGCATCCTAGGTTTGCATAATCCCTGCATTAGTCTCATCTAGATTAGCTAATTCTCTTGAACCACTATCATAAGGCAGGGTCAAGAGCGCTCTCTGTCGGAGAGTCTTAATTAATCAACTTAATAAAACCTTCAACACACACACCCTTTTTAATTAATTAACACACTCCCCTCCTTGCCGGAGTATGCTCTGACCGATCCCAGATCGGAATACCCAGAAATGGCACTGGATCTTTAAACCCTACAAGAGTAATTAATAATACTTAAACACCCGTAACCAACACACCGGCGTTGTAGGGATTCTTCGAAATTACTTCCTAGTAGAGGCGCCAGAACCTCCCACTGTCTTAGATTCTCGGCTAGCTGGTCAATCTTGGCAATACCAGCCTAGGATACTGGGCGGGCCCGACATGTCTTCAACGGAGGGAACTTAGAAGAGTCTCCCGGCTTTGACAAACTTTTGTTGACACTCTAAGCAATGCCACTATGAAAAAAATTTAAAATCTACCAAGAGAACTTGCAAAACCTAATACTCACTAGCTTGATTCCTAGACTTTATTTCACGCATTTATTTGACTCCATAAGGCACTGGTCCTTTGTTATATTTGATTAATTTTCTATCTTGATCAACTGTCTATGGGCCATTTCAATTGATTATATTTGAATGCTTAAGTTATAAGTTTTGAATCTTTGCTTATATGTGTGATCTTTTGTTAGCAATGTGGATTGCTTTGATTAATCATCATCCCCCTAATATTAATCATTTTAAATCACAGTAACTCCTAAACAACACCCATCTGCATCCAAAAAAATCTAAAAATTAACTTAAAACATTGAGCCATAGAAAACTCTTTGTTAGGGACTACCCCCCTTGGATTCGTTAGGATTTAACCTGAATGGAGGAGCTAGGAGTAGGTGACAGTACCTAGCTCTATGCTTGCCCCCAAGATCACACCTCTCCCACTTTCCCAAGTGAGGAGACATCTTTCGGAAGATTTTTGCCGCTGGTGTGCAATCGGTGGACAACACTCCACTTTCAAGAAGTTTATGTAGTATGTTTCTTGGGGTTTAAGATACTACTGTATGTATCTACATTGATCTATGAACAAATTATCTCTATTGGAAGGTGTGAGATCAAGGGAGACAATAGTGTTGCATTGTTGATCTGGGTCTTGGGGGTTGATACCCAAAAGGATTGAATGCCAAGAGAGGAGGATAGTAAACCTAAATATTTTCTATAATTTGATCCAACAATGAGTTGGAGGTGAGGCTCAAAGAGCCTCGCCTATTAGAACAACAACTTAAAATGGATTAACCAAGAAGAACTCAAAAAGATTAACACAAGATAATAAGACCTAATGTAGGATGCCAAAATTTCTGTGATGCTTTATTGAGAAGGCATAAAGCCTTTATATAATATGATTACAATGTGGATTGAAGCCATACCATGGAACAAAACCATGGGCTATCAAATACCATGGATGGGAGAGGGTGGCCTCTCCATTTAATGCTTTTATGATGAATGGGAGAGGGTGGCCTCTCTATTTAATGCTTTTATGGCTTATACATCTGAATTTAGATCATATGTCCCCTAAAATTTGAAACATTCTGTCCCCCCAGAAAATGTTGGTAGGCATTATTTCATGCTAAAAAGAGACACATGATTACAATGTGTCGATTGCCAATGAAGAGAAGGATTTTGTGTGGTTAACCCATAACTATGGGTTTTGTATGGTTGAACTATAACCATGGGTTTTGTGTGGTTGAATCATAACCATCACCATGATCATGGGTTTTATGTGGTTAACCCATAACCATGATTTTTGTGTGGTTGACCCATAACTATGGGTTTTGTGTGGCTAACCCATTAACCATAACTATAACCGTGGGTTATGTGTATTTTAACCATAACCATGGGTTTTGTGTGGCTAACCCATAACCCTAGGTTTTGCGTGGTTGACCCCTAACCATGGGTTTTATGTGGTTAACCCATAACCATGGGTTTTGTGTGGCTAACTCATAACCATGGGTTTTGTGTGGTTGAACCCTAACCATGATTACAATACTTAACCATGGGTTTTGTGTGGTTGACCCATAACCATGAGTTTTGTGTCATTGACCCATAACCGTGATTACAATATAATTTAATAAAAATACAAAATTTTGAAAAATTCATGGTCTTTGGTGCAATTGATGTCTCATTGTAAATCCATTCATAGCTCATGATGAGAATATGAAATTGAATTTCGTTGAATACCCATTTGAGATCTCGAAGAGACATTTCCATCCATATAACATAATTGATCTGTGGTCTCCCAAGTAATGGGAAAGTGTTTATTGAAGCTCAAGGGATGCATGCGAACTATTTCTGCAGACATGTCACTACTTCAATTGATGAAATATCTCAAATTATTGGTGTTTCTCCCTTTGACTTAGGTTCGATCCCTAGTTTGTCTGTCAACAAAGCCCAAGATATCATCGCGACATATAAGGGCTCAGTCAGCAACATCTGCATCATAGACGCAGTCTCACCCGAGATATCTCTAATGGGTAACTCCCATAACTAGGTTTATACTATTGTGTGGGGATTTCCTCTTCCTTGGCACCTTACTATCTTGCTCGACCAAATCCAATGGTTGTATTAATTCCCTTATTGCATGTATTTAATATATGACTGTATTTGTCCATCAACAGAGATTACAACAGTTAATATAGTTCCTTATTAGCAGTTCCAACTAACAACAATGCGATAGACGCACATAAAGACTCATTCATAAGAAAATATACATACATACATTCACAACATGCATTCATTCAACATAAGAACATTCATCAAATATACACATAGGAAACATTTAACATGGAAAATCATCTGAGAAAAAACAAAAAGGCGCTCTTCATCTGGCTTGAGAAATATATGGCACCTTTCGTCTACGCACTCAGCTTGCAGACTCTTTTCTAGATCTCCTTCTACAATATATACAGATTTCTCTCTCCTCTCATGCTCTCTAGTCTCATATCTCTGTATTTTTCCTCTCCTTCACTCTACTGTCAATCCGCACAGAGCCTTAATCGACTCTTCTCTACAACACTACAACTCTTCGACTCTACAAACAGACACAAACAACCATCAATAACTCAGACCAACCAATTAACCAACCCACCAATAGCTTGGGTTCTTCCTTTTATAGACTCTACACGTCGTAGTCAGCTGACTTCATTATATTAGCTGATAGGGTGTCATTCCTATTCTCGTTTATTTCAGTTATAACTGTCAGTAGGCACTATCAAACCAAAATACAAATATGGTGTATTCCCTAAAGCATGCACTATCCTAACTAACTTCTTACGCATGATATCCCAAGTTGTCCTTTTCAACCATTGCATGCCGTCTTCTATAGTGGTTACTTATGTCGTGGGTGATCTCGTCGCATCTTCCCTTCTATCGTGAAATTCTTCCCTCGTGGCTACTTTTTTTGTGGCTTCCCTTATACTGTTACTTCTTATGTCGTATCTCTTCCTCCATAATAGCTTCCTTCTTCATGTGACCGGAATATTCATCTTTTTTAACATAATTATAACTGATTTTTGTCTATATTTTCCTAGGTCCAAGAGGCCCCCAACACTCACATTTGTCTCCTCCTGAGCCACGCTAATCCGATCCTTCGTTTGTGACAACTTTACTTTGAAAATCTTGGAAGATTTTCATTATCTGCTATGTTTCATGTCACACCTCTTCTTCTTCCTTTTGAAAATTTTCTACAAGGTCCAAATCGATGTGTTTTAGCATTGTAAGTCCCACGGACTCTGCTACTTGTCATACTTTTTTATGTGTAGGTTGAATAATTCATGTAACTCTTTCTGCTTCGGCCTACAATTCGGTGACTTTGTTAGTCCTCTGTTATTGTTGAGTTCATAGTGCTACAAATTTTTTTATATCTTTTTCATGTCAGTAACCTTAGCCATTTTCTCTGTTAAGGGAAAAATTTTCGTCTCATTGTTCATCTGATTCTCCTTTGTCTTAGTAGTGCGCAGCTGATCTGCGACTCTTTCTAACTCTGCATTGCAATCAACTCTTCCCACATTTGATAAACTTGTTTGACTGGCTTGGCACATAGTGCCTCTGCCTCTTCTATTTTCTTTGCAACTTCTATTGTTGTCATCCTTGTTTCTTCCAGCACCTATGGGGGTGTACTTGGTCTCACCTATGCTTCTAACTCTGTGACCTTTTTGTGAAGGTCCTCTTCTATTTCTTTAAGTCAAATGACTTTTGCCTCTGCAAAGATTTCATCTATTATTACTTCATCTACAAAATTACTACAGGCAAGTGTGACAGCATTAGCAAGGATGTTCCTGTCCTCCTCCCAGGATTTGGCTTCCTGCGCAGTTTCTTTAACTATTTTCTTCATGTTACTAATAGTTGCATTCGATGTGCACACTTGATTTATCAATATGCCTTCTCTAACTTTCATTTCCGCGACTACGACATTCTGTATCGCATAAAATTCATATAGAGTCATTTGAGAAAAAATGATGGTAACATGGCCCAAGTTCTTGGCCATGGTATTCAATTCTATCACTCCTAGGTCGAGTTCTTCTCCCACCAATTGAATTTTAATTGGTGGAATAGGTATTGACACCTCAGCTGGTCTCTCGTCTGATGGGACAACTAAGTCCTACGACGCTATCACTTGTGGTTTTTAGTCAAGTGCGACCTGTAATTCTTTGACCGATGTACAGATCGTTTGGAGTAAGTCGATAATACTTCTTATGAGATCTGTTTTTTTCTCATCTAATTTATGAAGGCTATGCGTAGCAACCTATGTCATTACTTTTGTCAATAGGGTAACATCGTTGTTTTCAATGCCGATGGTTTCTATTGTTTTGGCAGCCTTCCTTTTCTTATTCCTTGTATCATGATACTCAGTTTGCTTCCTTTTATCACCCACCATTGGATTTGTTTGGGTTGCACTCGAATCATTCTTGGGAGAGTTGGAATAATTCTTTGGATCATGTGTTGTTGGTGGTGGTTCCCCTCCTTATTCTCCATCCTTTTGCGTTGGTGGATCATCCTGTCACAGGTCTTCTTGGGTAGATAATAGGTCATCGACGATAGGAACTCACCATTCTTCTGGCCAATCTTGGGTAATGGCCTCAACTTCTTCTTCAGAAAAAAAGAATTGGGTCATCAACCATTGACATTGTGGATCTTATTGTAGGTGCAACAAGATGTGATGGGGCCCAATTATAATTAATAATGTTTCAAAACTACTGAACAATTTTGTCTATGATTCTTGCTTGTTGTTTCACCTGATAGTGTTGGTCAATTTTAATGTTGCTTAATTAACCTCAATTTAATTATCAACCGGGCAATCGTAAACTTTGAGCCGCTACACTATATGTGCAGGCAAGATAGTGTTTAAACAACCCTAATCTTTTATAGAAATTCCACCTACAGCAATCTTTTCAGAGAAGTCCTACCTACAGCAATCTTTCAAAACAATCAATGATCTATTCAACAATTTT
>LPNX010161840.1:121915-203914 GCA_001517045.1 Pseudotsuga menziesii | reverse complement strand
AAAACCCAGTGGGAAACCCCCCCCCCCCTCAAGCTGAACACTGAAAGTAGTCTGATCACCTTGATGGACTCACCCCCAACAGTGAACGGAGGTAAGTGAACTTCTTTTCTGAAAAGCTCTCGGTGAAGATGTCTACAATCTACTCATCAATCGGGCAGTATTGCAGAACAATGGTCCTTTCATGCACTAGCTCCTTGATATAGTGCATGTGGATCTCTATATGCTTGGTCCTCTGCCTAGTAATTGGATCTGTGGATATATTAATAGCACTTTGATTGTCACAAAAGAGGACAATGGACAAATTACTACCAAGATCAAACTCTGAAAGAATGCCTTGCAACCAAACTGCTTGGATGCAAGCATTCACTGCTCCTCGATACTCAGCCTCTGCTAAAGATAATGCTATGGCAGCCTGCTTTTTTCTAGACCAGCAATTGGGGCCACCACCAAACATGAATACATATCTGGAAGTAGACTTCCGATCAATAGCATCACCCACCCAATTGGAATCTGTGTATCCAACCAGCTCTAGCTCTGAGTCTGCAGCATAGTGAATGTCGTAGGTCCTGGTTCCCTGAATATACTGGAGGATCCTCTTGGTTGCCTTCCAATGAAGATAATGAGTCTGCTGCATGTATCTTGATACAACATTCACGGCATAACAGATATCAGGCCGAGAATGTGTCAAGTACAACAAGCTACCAATCAACTGTCGATAGATAGTGCAGTCCATGGGAGGTGTGTTTTTTCCTTCTTCAAGGCTGATCCCTGAAAGGAAAGGGAATAGTGCAGGCCTACATTCAGCCATGTTAAACTTGACTAACATGTCTAATATGTATTTGGACTATGTGACCATTATCCAATCAGAATTTTCCTCAATTTCGATCCCCAAAAATTGTTTTAGGAGCCCCAAATCGCTCATTTCAAAGGCATTGTGGAGAGCAGTTTTGATGGCTGAAATGGAAGCAGCTATGCTACCTATGTTAGTAAGTCATCAACATATAAAACAATAATAATTAAATGACCATCAAACTTCTATATATACACATTTGGATCTGATCTACACCTTTGAAATTTTTGCAAGATAAGGAAGGCATCCATCTTGGAATACCACTCTCTTGGGGCCTGTTTTAACCCGTATCGTGACTTCTTTAGCTTGCAAACCAGAGATGGATCAGAGATGTAGCCCTCAGGAAGCTTCATGTATATCTCCTCATGAAGATCTCCATGCAGAAAGGCTGACTTAACATCCATATGATGCACTTCCCAGTGCTTAGATGCTGAAATTGCCAAAACTAGGCGGATGGAGTCCATTTTTGCAACATGTGCAAAAGTCTCATGGTAGTCCACACCTTGGACCTGAGAGAAACCTTTTGCCACCAGACTTGCCTTATATTTGCAGGTGCTGCCATCAGCAGCAACCTTGGTCTGAAACACCCACTTGCATTGAACCAATTTCCTTCCCGGAGGAAGAGAAACTAGCTCCCAAGTAATGTTTTTCTGAAGAGAATTCATCTCTTCATCCATGGCAACTTGCCATCTCGGATCCTTCCGAGCATGGTAGTAGGATTTTGGGTCTGAACTAATAATCAAATAACAAGTTTTAGACAGCAAATTATCAGAACAAGAGAGCGCAATACCTGCTCTTTGGAAATTAGACCGGGTTCTCCCTGGATCTTCTGGATTTCCAATGTTATCTCCTGCGGAGGAGAGTGTCTGTCGGGTCCATGTGGGAAGATGATTTTGTACTTCAGGTTCTGATTCAGCATCTGATGTTTGCTACACACTGATATAAGAAATTAGAAGATCCAAATTAGGGTCATCAGCCCCAATTTCATCATTTAAATATTCAGTAGAATAGGAAGGAAACTCAACAGTTCTCTCCTTCACTAGTTCCACCTCCTGAAGAGGCTCATCGAACTTGACACTTCTCTCGATGATGATCTATTTTGTTTTGATATCTAGCAGCTTGAACCCTTTTGATTCATCAGGATACACAATAAACAGACATTCTATGCTTTGCGGTTGCAAAGCCCTTCTTTTATCAAGTGGAATCTAGGCCCATGCAGTGGACCCAAACACCCGTAGGTTCGACACATTTGGCTTGTGTCCGAAGTATGCTTCGAAAGGGGTCTTCCCTTTCACGGATGAGTGTGGCACTCTTTTCTGAATGTATACTATAGCATGCATGGCTTCAGCCCGCAGATTTTCAGCCAACTTATTTGATTCCAACATACAGGTGGTCATCTCCTTGAGAGACCGATTCTTCCTTTCTGCTACACCGTTCTGTTGGGAAGTGTAGGGAATTGAATGTTGGACCTGAATACCACTTTGGGAGTATATGTGCAGTAACTTATTACTGACATACTCCCCTCCATTATCAGATCTCAAGATCTTGATCTTAAGCCCAGAGGCATTCTCGATCAAGGCGTTCAGTTCGGAGAATTTTTCACATACTTCAAACTTCTTTTTGAGAAAGAAGACCCATGTGTACCTTGAAAAATCATCAATAAAAGTCAAAAGATACCTTGATCCATTCATGAATGTGACAGGCATCAGACCGTTGATATCAGAATGTATCGACCCCAATATGCATGTAGCTCGGTTTGCCTTCCCCCGATTGAACTTGTGCTCAGGGTGTTTTCCAACCACACAACCCTTGCAAATTCCAGTGGTTGCCTTGATGACCATTGAGTTTTCCAACCACATAGCCCTTGAAAATTCTAGTGGTTGCCTTCAACCATGGAGTTTTTCTATAATTGCTGCAAATATTTGAAATTTAGATGGCCAAACCTTTCATGCCACAGCCTACTAACTTCATTTCCATGAGTTAACAGAGCGGTGGGCTTTACATCCGCCACAAAGTGAGAGAACTCATAGGCTTTTGCATGATGGTTTGCAAGACCTTTAGCAATGAGTTTCCCGAATGCAAGTTCTGTTATCTCAACATCATTCGGGCTGAAAGATACTCTCTTAGGCACTCCTGTATGTGTCATCTGATAGACACTAAGGAGATTTGATGCCAGAGACGGTACATACAAAACATTTGAAAAATAGCCATTCTCAAGATCAACCGTACCTTGTCCTTCTGAAATGATGGTGGAGTCATCTCCCATGTGGATGGGGATGGATTTGCCGGTCTCCAAGGATGAAAAGGAGTCTCTTTCAGCCATCATGTGGTTCGAAGCTCCAGAATCAATCAAGAGTGCTTTGGACTTCGAAGTGCTTGCCATGAGGGCATGACCTTTTTCATGTTGTGGTTCCCGATCTTGCTGATCTCTCCTCCGAAAGCTTTCTGGAAGATTGATGTGATTTCTCTCGAGAGAGGTAGCTTCATCAAGCTTCTTCTTCATGCATGCATGTTCAGGGTGGAAGCCCTTCCCGCAATATGAACACTTGACTTTTTCCTTTCCATGATGCCCTTTCCCTTTGTTCTTCTTTGAGCCAGAAGACTCATCATGCTGCTGGTTTTCAACTCTAGGCTTAGGAGCTTCGAATTTAGTTTTTGGGTTCTTTTGTTGCTTTCCTTTACCCTTTAGATCTTTGGGCCCTGAGACGTGGAGGGCTTGATCATGGGAGGATTTGATGATCCCCATATAGACAAGCTTATCATGTTCACTTGTTAGGGACTCAATGAAGGCATTGAGTGTAGGCATCTTCCATCCAGGGGTTGTGAGATTCCCCACACGGAATGTAGAGACAAAAACTGAATAATCAGCTCCAAGTTTGGAGAGTATGGCAAGGATGAGCTGATCATCCTCTTTCTCCACTTTGCATTGCTTCAACAGTAAGACAATGTGCTTGAATTTTGTGAAAAAAGTCATTCAAGGTCTCAAAATTGGAAGACTAGAGAAACATCAATTCATTTTCGAGCCGGTAAACTCTCAAATCATCCTACTTTCCATACAGGGCTTCCAATTTGTCCCAAATTTCCTTTGGAGTCTTCAATCCCAAAAGATGGAAAAGAAGATCCTGGGAAATAGAGACGCACAAGAATCCGAATGCTTCATCCTTCTTGTTCAAGAATCTAGATTTGTCTATTGCAGAACCAGGCTCTTCTTCAGTGTCCATGGTGACCCTATAGAGTCCTCTGGAGTGTAGCTGGATCTCCATGTCTCCTTTCCATGAGTGGAAATTGAATGGAGTCAAAATATCTACGGAAGAAGCCATCTGAATCTGCTGTAGCGAATGCTTTCATTTGTCAAAAACCTGAAAATCACAACAAAAAGGGCAATGTAAGGTCGAACAACCTGGACATTTTAGGCTTTCATCACACCCAGCATAGTCAATCAATCAAGCTTGATCAACAAGTTCTTTACTTGGGGTATTAAGTGGTAAGCCTTGGCTTCTGGTGCAGTGCTAGATTTTTGAGCTATTGCTCATTTTCATGCAAGATCTGTCAAAAACCTTGTTTTTGAGAGATCTGAGCTTCGTCCCACCATGAGCTCTGATACCATATTAATCTATCACAATAATCTAGGGACTAAACACAAGTCTTATCAAAGATTAATAACAATAAGGCATGAAAATGGTGTAATTGTGCTACAAAATGAGTAGCCGCTCTGTATATTCACACAAAGAATGAGTAATACAATACAATGATCATGCTGCAAGCATGAATGACAAAGCAATTCGAATTCCCAAGGAGGTCACTCAAATTGAATGAGTGAGTCTAGCTTAATTAAATGTAAGCCATAGTCAACACTCAAGTTAACCACTGATCAAAACCCTAATTGACTCAACTGAGCTCGAACTAAAGTCAGAGTGCAATAAATGACTGAGTCTAACTGAAAGTAGGTTAGACACATGTCATAGCAAGCCAACCATCAAGTGGTAGTGCATCAATGACTCCAATGAACCCCGATGAGGTTAATTGAAGTGTAACTGAACATCAGAAGTGGTTGGAGGTGCCCCTGTTGACTCCAGTTTATTAAATAATCAATAAATAATCAATTTAATAATGGAGGGTGCCTTCACAAGTGACTTACCATCGTCACCTTCATCATCTACTGAAATCTACTAAAGAATGGGCAAACAATCATCTAAAGAAAAGAATCTTAACAAGTGCATGATGAAAAACGGTTGAATGAGGGTTTTGATTATTTCTCTGCACTGATTTCGTCACTTTTTGAAGACTCCACTAGTAGACGCAATGCGTGGCAATCCTTTGGACCAATCGAAGTTTTTGTATTATTTATGCAAGAACCGGTTGGAATCCTTACGCGCCACCACCTGTTTTTTGAAAAATTGTTCCCCTGTTCTTGGTAATCTTGTAGCTTCTGCTATCGTTTCCTCACACACAACTAACTCAACGTTCCCAATCTTGGCAACCCGTTCATCAAAACTTAAGGCGAATTTCAAGGTGACATTGTCACTATACCCCCTCGGCTTGTGGAAAAAGGGAAACCACCGGGCTTGCTCGAACATATCCCGAAAGGATGCAAATTCAATGAGGCTTTCTAGGGCTTGCAAGGTAGGCGTCTCATGGCAGTCGACAACCATGGCGATCTCAGGAATAGTAGAAAGCACAAGGATGATAAATCACAGGGTGAATTCAAATGAAGAATGGGTAACAGACTCACGGATACAAAATCTGGAAGAGGCCCGGAATCCAGGACTATTGGTGAGAACATGACAATCATAGTCGTGTTAATTTACAAACCAAGGTATCATTAAAATGGGTGGCAAGGTTGAGTAATATATGCAGCCGAATCAGGAACCGGATTGAAATGGTGGAAAAGGACTTTGTCATGATGAACAACCATCATGACACAATATGACTGAGTTGGCTAATCTTTAGACCATTTGTATTTTTAGGCAAGTTTGGTTGGAATCTGGTAACACGATTTGATGTTGAAAATGAGATTTTCAGTGTTAAAATTACAATTTTTATTACAGAAATGAATTCAAGCCTTCGATTATTCTTATAACACCTAAATTATGTAATTCCAATCACTAAAAATTATTTTTTAAACAATTTCTGTTGAATTTTAACCCAAAAAAAACCTTACCAAATTTTAAATGCAAATAATGTAAAATTTAGCTTACTACCAATATGACTATCTAGATTCCCAATAGATTCCCAATCATCACCTAATAGTACCGTACATACTTACATGCATTAATCGAAGGAAACCGTCGAGTCATATGATTACAAGAAAGGGTATGCTACGAAAATGATGAATAAGGATAAAAGGGTAGAATTCTTAGGTCACGAAAATGATGAATGATGAATAACGATAAAAGGGTAGGATTCTTAGGTCACGAAAATGATGAATGATGAATAAGGATAAAAGGGTAGGATTCTTACGTCACAAGGATAAAATATATTTAGGCTTCATAGAGGTAATTGAAAGACTTCTCAACTATTTTAATATTTTTAATAAATTGAAAAGAAATTTAAATGATTTATTTCAAAACTTATTATTTTAATTGATTTTTGTGAAATATCCTTTCATCTAAGTGTTAGATTTTTTTATTATCAACCTCATATAATATGGAACAATTGATGCAAAACAATTATCTTTTTGAAGTGCAGAAACCATTTGGTGCAGGAATAATTTGTGTTGATTCTGACCTTCTTGATCAATCTTGTGTATACCAAAATCAGTGAGACTGAGATCAACATAAATCTTATGCTGAGACTAGATGAGGATACAAAATTTGTTGCTCTGTTAAAATTTGAGAGAAGATATGTTGTTATGTTGATGAACACCCTTATTATGAATTGAAAATTTGAGTGCAGGAATCTAGAACCGAGAAGTGAAAACTGGAAATCTGGAAACTTAGAACATGAGATTGAAAATAACTACAATGGATAAAATTTGGGATGGGAAAACAATCAAGTCCCAAGCTCTGTAACAAAGAAATAATGTATCTAAACTAAATCATGATGTAAGGACCTTGTTTTTGGGCCAGTCAAGCAGTGAACCATCTCAAATCTGTCATCATCTTTATTAAATCACACCAAAATGTAAAATCAACGAGAATATACAAACAGAATCGGAACACGAATTTGATGGTCTTCGATATTCCCGACGTCATGGCACATTTTCGGCTATGCGAATTGATTTTGTTGAAGTCAAACATAGGAAGAAATAATTAGAGTAGCAACCTTTAAGGAATGTTGCTAACCAATACAAGGCATCTCACCTTTAATGTCAATGAGTGTGAAGGTTCCATGGTACATTTCGCCAAGTATGAACTAAGGTGTTGGAATCGAGTCACATAGCGAAATTTGATAGATAGAGGACAATGATGTCTTCCTACTACCATCGCCAAGAGTGAATGTCATTAATGTATGCAAGTCTCAGAGTACCAAGAAAAAGTCTCTACCCTTAAACCTAGGAAAGGTGTTGCAGTCGATAGGGAAAGGGTTGTTAGAAGGAAGGCCATAATAAATTCTTTATCATCCAACATGAGAGTAAAAAACTGATTTTGAAAGGTAAGATAATGGAACCAATAGTTGAATGTAGAATATCAATGGGAACTTTACTTGCATGTTACCCGGTTTTTATGCAAGTTCCAGTCAAGCTGCCCCAGCAAGCTGGTTTTGACAACTAAACAAGTTTGTCTCTTTACCTTTTATCTTTCTTTTCTTTTTTTCTCTTTTTTTTAACAACAATTAAAAGTAATAACTAGAAGCATAAAACATTATTTACATATGCATAGCTGCAAATTCAAAATCACAAAACTCAAGTAACATAGGAAGGAAAAGCCTCCCCTTAAACAATTTCCATTTCTTGCTACTGAGATATGCCTTGGATAAAATATTCTTTGGAAATGGGTTGATGATAAAGTCTAAGGTGATTCCCATTTACCACAAAACATACCTAACTTCCATCAATGGTTTTTATCCTAACTGAACCATTTTCAAAATTGTTTTAACTTCATAAGTTCCTAACCAACAAGTTGTGAGCTTTCCTTTAAAAATTTTAAACCTAGATTCAAAGAGCAAATCCCAATCACCTGGTTGAAAGTTCTTTTCCTTTATATACCGATCATGCATACGATCCCTCTAATCTTGAATCAACATAATACGTTGAATATCATCCTGATGAACCTCATCCAATTCATTCAGTTGCATGACCCTTTGTTTTTGTGCCTTGGAAGGTCTAATCCTAGATGCATGGGCATATGAAATGTCTTCACCTGGAACTTAATAGGAAGGAGAACTTGATTTCCATATACAAGCTATATGGTGCATGTCTTGTAGTATCCCTCCATGTAGTTATCTAGGCCTAGAGTGCCTCTGGGAGTCTATCTGCCTAGTCCTTGTTAAGTTTTTAATGGTTGTATCAGATATTATAACATTTAGCATAATTACAACATAACCATATGCAAAAGATCACTGAAAGATAGACAAGCAAAGCCACATGAAAGAACACATATATTTATCCTGGGAAACCCTCACGGGGAAGAAAACCCAGCAAAACTTCCTCTGTATAAGATGTATAAAAAGTACAAGACAAGACCCCAGATAGGTGCTCCTCCCTCCAACAAATATATATTTCTCTCTCTCCTTGCGCTATACACAAGTGAGTGTGTGTGTTCAAATGAGGAACACATCTCCTCTATTTATACTCTTTTTGTCACTTGACTTTTAACCTAACAAGTCGGCCCCACTTAACTAAGTGGGTCGACTTATCTTAGGAAGACTCAATACAATATTATATTATATTCGTTAGGGTACTATTGACCCAACTTACAATGGAGGATTTACCTCATGACTCTATGATGACCAATTACAATAGTAACACCCCATCGTAGGAATAATAACATCTCCCTTGGGTAATATCAGTAAAATACATTTATAATATCCTTTGAAGTTACAATATTCAACACTCCCCCTTAGCGAGAAGGTTATTATACTCACAACATCATCATAGACTATAAGAGAACATAGAGACAATATATGCAACATCATCGAGGTTATACATATATATGTCATAGGAAGTTTTCGACATTCATCAGTAACTGGAACAACTACTCTTCAATTTCTTCATCTTCGGCATCACACGATCACTTGATCATTTTGTAGCAACACTTTGATCTTTTAATCCTTCATAGCAGCACTTCAATCTTATGATCCTTTGCAACAGTACTTTGATATTCTGATCCTTTGTAGCAACACTTCGATCTTCTTGATCCTTTGCAACAACACTTCGATCTTCCAATCCTTTGTAGCAACACTTCGATCTTCTGATCCTTTGCACCAGCACCTCGATCTTATGATCCTTTTGCAGCAGCACTTCAATACTTTTGCAGCAGCACTTCAATCCTTTTGCAGCAACACTTCGATCCTTTCAATCCTTTGTAACCACACTTCGATCCTTTGTATCCGCACTTCGATCTACTTGGTCCTTTTTCACCACGCTACCTGTAGTACACATGATCTATTTACGGGATGATTAATCTCGATCACTTTAGGACATAAGTCCAAGGATGATGCAATCCTCCATCAACATGATCCATGAAATCAATCAATTGAATCATCTACAACTAAATGGAGATCTCAACCGCACTCGGTGCAGGCCCTATCGTTCACGAGGACTCATCGTAGACCATCCATACCACTAAGGTTAGGACCACTCCCAAGTGAGTGTTATACTATGGTATCTAAACTCACGTGTAGCTATACTCTACCATGTAAGAGTATTGTCTGCAGAACAGATCTAGATCACATTCAAAATGTCGGCTCAATGTAGAACATTCATACCACACAGGTTAGGACCACTCCCAAGTGAGTGTTATACTATGGTATCTACACTCACGTGTAGGTATACTCTACGATGTAAGAGTATTGTCTGCAGAGCAGATCTCGATCACATTCAAAATGTAGGCCCAACATAGAACATCCATACCACACAGGTTAGGACCACTCCCAAGTGAGTGTTATACTGCGGCATCTGTGAGGACTCATCATAGAGCATTCATACCACATATGTTAGGACCACTCCCAAGCGAGTGTTATTCTATGGCATCTACATATGAATGTAGGCATAATCTAGATACAAGATTATTGTCTGCAGATAAGATCTCGACTGCATACGAAATGTCAGTCCTATTGTTTGTGAGGACTCATTTTAGAGCATCCATACCACTAAGGTTAGGACCACTCCTGAACGAGTGTTATTCTATGGTATCCACAACTGAATGTGGGTACTCTCCATGCGAGAGTAACTTCTGCAAAGAAAATCTCGACCATACCAAAGTATCGGTCCTATCGTCCATGAGGAATCATCGTAGGACATCCTCAGCATGAAGGTTAGAACCATTCGCAAGCGAATGTTATACTACGGTATCCACAAATGAATGTGGGTACTCTCCATGAGAGTAACATCTGCAGGGCCATCCTTAGCTAGTAAGGACCACTCTCATGAACAAAGTGTTATACCTATCATCCTCAAAAGAGGATATTATCATCCACAAGTGAATGTCATACCTTGTCAGCATCTTTAGGCGCACATGGCCTCTTTCATGCTGGAGCATCACTGTCATCCCATTATCGATGTAAGTCTCATCATCACTCCCCATTTTCTGGGAGGATCCATATTATCAACTTGCTCCCCCTTCGTTCGAGGAGGGTTCATGTCTTTGACATGTTCTTCCTTTCCTAGGAGAGTCCATATCTTCGACTTATTCCTCCTTTCCAAAAAAGGTCGATATCTTCAATTTGTTTCTCCTTTTCGAGAAGGGTCCATATCTTCATCGTTCCTCCTTATGAGGAAATATCTATATCAACATCACTGTTCCTCCTTGCGAGGAAAGTACGTAGTATCATCATTGTTCCTCCTTGCGAGGAAAGTCTTTTCGAACTACACCAAGCTTATCACAGAAGCTTAGTCACCACATCAGCAACTTGCTCATCGATACTCACATACTGGAGTTTTACATCTCCCTTCAGGACCATATCCCATAGGATTCTTTGTCATCTTTATGCAACTCTGGTTGTCACAAAGAATCACCGTGGTATCCAACTCCATGTCAAATAGTCTTGACATCAGTTTTCTAAAGTCATATCTCTTCCTAATTAGAGGAGCAAGCTGCAATGTAATCTACTTCAGTTGTACTGAGAACAACACTGTACTATTTCTTACTAAACCATGAGATAATGGCGTATCCCAGACCATAACATCCACCTGAGGTGTTCTTCCTGTCTGCGACACTTCCTTCCTAATATGAATCTGTATATCCATATAATCTGTAGTCACGGTCTCTACCATAGTGAAGTCCCAAGTCTGTCGTGCCTTTAAGGTGCCTTATCGCATGCTTTACAGCTATCATGTGAACACATCTAGGTTTAACTGGATATTAACTCAAGGTGTTCACAACAAAGCATATACATGTCCTTGTATTCGTCAGATATATCAATGACCCAATAAAATGCCTATACGGAGTCATATACACTAACTCTGATGTCTCATCAGACAACAACTTCATGTTTCTATCCATGGGTGTGGCCATGACTTTACAATCCAACATATCAAATATTCTTAAGATTTCCACAACATACTTTCCTTGGTTTAGAAATATTTCTTCTGGGATATGCCACACTTCTAGCCCTAGGAAATAATGCATCAATCCAATATCTTTCATCTCAAATTCTTCAAGTAGCTTCTTCTTTCAATCTATGATTTGTTTCTCATTTCTAGTTAGAAATAGATCATCCACATACAACAATAGTATGTCAGGTTCATCATCCATAACCTTGAGGTAAAGGTTAAGATCAACTTTACTTTTTTTAATGTCCATGCTAGTCAAGAAGCTATCTATTCTGCCATACCAAGCTCTAGGATCTTGCTTCAGTCGAAACATAGAATTTTTCAATTGGCATAAATGAGTCGCTTTGTTTTCGACTTCAAATCCTTGTGGTTGTTCGATGTAAACCTCTTCCTCAATCACATCATTAAGGAAGGTTATCTTTACATCCATCTTCTATAAGTCCCACTTCATCACGGAAGCAAGTGCCATGATGGTTCTGGTGGAAGTGTACCTTGGTACTAGAGAAAACGTCTCTTCATAATCAATTCCCTCTCTCTTGAGAGAATCCTCTAGCCACAAATATCACCTTACTTCCATCAGCAACATGTTTTATCTTGCAAATCCTCTTGGAATATAACACTCTTTCTTTTTGGTTTGGGTACTATATCCCAAACATAATTATGGTATTCTTCTATCATTGCATGAGTTCATTCAGTTAGGTCATCAAGATATCCTAGTCTTCCACATTCAACCTTGAAGGTTGGAACCCACTTTACTCTTGGTAAAGCCTTAGTCCATCTGGAAGTTGTATATCCTGTCGTACCATGTCAAACTCATAGATCTTCTATAGTCACCCCCCCTGAAGCAGAGCATCATCCTTCCTCTGCATTTTGTACTGGAGTGACAGGTATCAAGATCCTGGATGTTCTTATTTATGGGTTCCTTTTAAGCTCGTACAAATCCTATTATGCACAGGTGGTTCTTTGCTCGATATATACTTCTACTAGAGAAGTGTGTCTGGTCAATAGAGTATGTCATGCCATAGTCTATTCTTTTTGAGACAAAGCATGAAACTTGCTTTGTATAATTGTTCTTGTAGATCCATATGGAAGACACTACGGACTTCCCTTCAGGTCTTGGAACCATATCCTATACATCATTCCCCATGCTCAATTGTTACTCTTTGATCTTGGCTTCTTCCATAGCTGGAAGGGTCTTCATTAATGATGTCACCCAACTGTGTCGTACAACTAGAGTGTGTCTGAGGCCTCTTACTTTGGTTTGGAAGTCCCGTAATACTTGTCTTCATCTTGAATTATTTCCCATGCCTAAGATGGTCTTCATCTCTCGAGGTGGATCTACAGCTCTCTTATATTCTTCTAAAGCTCTTTCTTTTGTTACGGTGTCTCTAACCCCGGGAGCTTCAGGTTCATGTTTATTTCAGTGAATATTGAATTGCCATCACTTGTTCTTCGGAAAAAGTCTCATCCTTCTTTTCTTGTAGGCAGTTTTACACGACCTTTCCTACAAGTCAAATGCATCAGTTGCATGGTTAGAACCATTACATAGGACATATGCATAATGACAAATTCTTATGCATCATGCAACTATTTTAGCCAATATAACATTCATCAATATCTCACGGAAACTTTCCAGATGCCTTCCATCTCTACCATAACATCATTGAGATTGTGCACTAATCCAATATGTCAACAAAGAGGTTTCATTCTAGATAAGTAGCAATGGAGAGTTGTATAGCACCATGCGCTACTTACCCATAACATGCATATTAGTAGTATACTGTCATTAAAGAAAACATTCTATCATGCATAATACATAACATATACGAGAAATACAATTCAAATACTTATCTTTATTTGTTTGGATGACTCATTCTTTTTCTTTGTCTCCGTCTCCTTCTGGATTTGCAGCTCCTCCTTTGACCAATGAGATTGCTTCAATCTGATGCTTGCTTGAAAGCTTTTCTGGAATGTTGGTTCTGGTGGACCTAGGGTTTGATAGGGAAACCCTATTTTTTTCAAATTAGGTATTTTTTAGCTCTGATTGGATAGAAATATGCACCTCCTCAAGGTGAGCTGAGCAACACACTCATTTTCCCAAAACTATGATCAAAACTGCAAAATATCCGATGCCCTAGTTTTCTTCAATTTCTTCTACAAAATTGCCCGATATTGTTTCTGCGATATCTTCGAAAATATTGCTCCTCTATGTTTGAAACTTCGCACCAAGCTATCCTCATCTGTCCTCTTTCCAACCCTGTATTTTATAGCAGAATTGGTGTCATCAATTGCGACTTATGAGGATTTTCCCAACGTGACTTATTTCATTACTGTTTATAATAACGAAATTGTACGAACTTCCACATGTCACTGTTTCACCTTTGGGGTATGAAAATTTTACCACAAAAAGTAAAATCTATGCCCTATCTATAACATCTTGTGAAATGGACCTTCGTATCCCGAGATATAGCAATTCTCCCTAGGTCACTTGTTTAAGGCTGAATCTTGGGAGACGCTGGAACCTTGGTTTGGAGGAATCATATCTCCTAGAATATAGAGAATATGAGGCTAAAACTTTTATAGAGGGTACATCAGGAATTTATATTCATCCAATAATTTTTTTGTCTCTTGATCTATCTCCAATATCGATATATATCAAAAATTCCAAAATGACTAGTTTTAGTCTTTTAGGGTTTTTTAGCATGAAACCCTAATCTTCAATAGTTGTAGTTGTAGCACTGTTTCGGCTGCACAAATACTTATGTCAGGGTATCTATGATATTATGTTAATTTTTTAATGGTTGTATCATATCTTATAATATTTAGCATCATTACAACATAACCATAAGCAAAACATCACTGAAAGATAGACAAGCACAACCACACAAAAGAACACAAAGATTTATCCTGGGAAACCCTCGTGGGGAAGAAAACCCATCAAAACTTCCTCTATATAAGATGTATTAAAATTACAAGACAAGACCCCATATAGGTGTGCCTCCCTCCAATAGATATATATATCTCTTTCTCCTTGCGCTATACACAAGTGAGTGTGCGTGTTTAAATGAGGAACACATATCCTCTATTTATACTCTTTTCGTCACTTGACTTTTAACCTAACAAGTAGGCCCCACTTAACTAAGCGTGTCGACTTCTCTTAGGAAGACTCAATACAATATTATATTATATTCATTAGGTTACTATTGACCCGAATTAAAATGGAGGCTTTACCTCATGACTCTATGATGATCAATTACAATAGTAACACCCCGCCGGAGGAATAATAACATCTCCCTTGGGTTACATCAGTAAAATACATTTAGAATATCCTTTGAAGTTGCAATATTCAACATTCCTTGTGGTAAGGATATCTTCGGTCACTTTATTTATGGACTCTACCTGTCCATTAGCTCGAGGATGGTATGGAGAGGATTTACAATGTTTACTTTTGTATTATTCAGTGAAAGTCTGCATTGCCTTGGATGTAAACTGTGTTCCCTGGTCAATAATAACCTCACGAGGCAAACAAAAATGGGTAAAATTATCCTCATACAAAAAGTCAATAACATATTTTTAAGTAGCTCTAAAAAGAGGTTTAGTTTCTACCCATTTTGTTACATAGTTAGTACAAACTAAAATATATTTCTTTTTACGTGACACTGGGAAATTGGGCCTACACAATCTAATGCCCACTTTTCAAAAGGTTCAGACAATACCTAAGTATGAAATGGCATTTTGCCTACTTGTGTAGGTCTTCCCATGTGCTAGAAACTATCACAATCCTTAACATATTTTAAAGAACCTTTGAAAAGGGTTGTCCAATAGCATCCAAGATGCAAAAATTTATAAGCCATCCTTTTATCTAAAAATTGGCCTCCACACGTCCCATCATGACAAGATATAAGGATATCATGCATCTCATCCTCACACACACATAACCTGATAATCAAATCAATACATGTATGGAAGAGATCACTACCAATCTAGGTGTAATTGGCACTTAGCTGAATAATTCTTTTCTTCGCACGATATGACATGTTTTGCAACAACTTTCTTGTAGCTAAGTAATTTGCTATGTCTGCGAACCACAGAATGTTAGTAGAGAGAGTAAACAAATGTTCATCTAGAAAAATTTCATCCACAGGAGTAATATCATCATCAACATTGTTAATTCTAGATAGGAAATCAACTACTAAATCTTCCATACTAGGTTTGTCTAAAATGGTGATATTAAACTCTTGCAACAAAAGTATTCATCTTGTAATTTTGCCATTTGTAATTGGTTTATTCATTCGAAATCTAATAGTTGAATGATCTGTATGAATGGAAGTGTCATAACCCATGATATAATGTATAAATTTGTTAATGGCATATATGATAGCTAAAAACTCTTTCTCGGTAACTGTATAGTTATATTCATTAGGGATCAAGCTCTTACTAATGAAGTAAATGGTGTATGCAATATGTTTATCTCTTTGTCCAAGGACACCTTCCAGAGCCATATATAAAGTATCAATATGAATTTGAAAGAGGAGAGACCAATTTGGTCCCCTTAATTTTGTTGCTACTGATAGCTTCTCTTTTAGGGTGTCAAAGACGGACTAGCAATGTGTATCCCAAGAAAAATTTGTATCTTTGGAAAGCAGTTTGAATAGCGGTGAAACTATCCTAGTGAATTTTTTGATGAACCTCCTATAATAACCTACATGTCCCAAAAATCTTCTCATTTATTTTTGCGATTGTGGAATTGAAAGCCTAGTGATTACTTCGATTTTAGTTGGAGAGTCTACTTTAATTCCAACTGCATAAATATGATGTCCAAGGTAGTATACCCTCAATCAAGAGCATATTACATTTTTCGTGACTGAGAGAAAGGTTTTTTCCTAGCATATCATTAAAATTTTTTATGGGTTTTGCAAGGATTCATCTAAAGTATCACCATATATCGTGAAGTCATCCATATAGAATTCCACATAGTCATGGATTAAGTTGGCAAAAATTCCTATGACGAATCTCTGAAAGGTAGCGAGAGCATTGCATAAACCGAATGGTAATACTTGGTATGCATACATAACCCAAGAACAAGTGAAGGTGGTATTTTCAAGGTCTTCTGGTGTGATTTGAATTTTGTTGTATCCACTAAATCCACCAAGTGTTGTACAAGAATTAACACCTTATAACTGAAGGTCTGGGGTTACCAACATACTCATGAAACTTGCAGACAATTGACTCTAGAGTGCAGTAAAGGAAATAGGAGGATAGAAAAGACTCACCTGATACACGACGATTGATCCTAGCTTGTCCTCTTCCGCTCTGCTTCTCCTCCAAAGTCTTTAGGGATGCTTCTCCTTCACCTGTCAAGAGTCAATCTTCCAAATACAAGATGATACATATATGTAAACAGGTTAGATAAATCATATACAGAATGCTGAAACATAAGCATTTATCAAACCACAATATATGAGATACATTCAAGACACATATGGAAGAATGATTCTCTTTATTAACAATAATTAATGAGTTCAGATTACAACCCAACGCCTGAGACAAGGACTCCTTTGCAGCCAAAGGATTCTGAGTTCCACTACTCCAAAGACTTTTGTATAAACTCCACCAACATAACTTTGCTCTCCAAGTGTATGTGTTTAACACCCTCCCCAAGGCCTATATTTATACCTAGTGAAATAAGGCAGTTTCGAAGGTTGAGGAGGTTGAGACAGTTAAGGTGATTAAGGTTAAGTGCTTAACTAATCTCAAGTAATCACTTGTTATTTATTTTTAATGTCAAAGGGAGCTGTACGCTGGTATCAATACTGGCAACTCGCGTATGACACGCGAGTTGCTCTAAGGGTAACCCGCGTACAAATCTGTACATGAGATGAAACAACCAATACTCGCGTACAACACGCGAGTTGCATATATAAAGAGTCGCGTACATGACTTGACATGTCTAAATGGTAAAGATAACCAGCTGGATGGATCAGAAATGTAGTTCATAATAATCCCATCTATAGTGTTTTGGGAAACCCTCAATCCATAGATGTCCTTTTGTGTGCCAACACGAGGGATGTCGGCACTCGGACGGAGAGGTGCCATTCAGGTAGATAACAGATGCCCCCTAATGTGTGAGGTCAGAGGGAAACGATGGCCGAAATACATTATAATCTTTATCTTTGGAGAGCTCAGAAATCCAATGGAGCAGAGAGAGTACCTGAAACAAATACATAGTAATGTCATATACAAAGTTACATCAGAGGATGCTATGTTCAATTTACTGGAACACTAGCTCCTTTACAATATTTGAGTACATCATATGATATGGGTATGAAAACCATGTATATTACAAAGGTGGATCGAAGCCACAATATACAATAATGATGAGTCTTCAAAGATCTGGAAGCTGTGTATATGAATAGAACACAATATTGCGCAACTTAGTCCATAGGTGAGGAACTAAGGTCTTCATAAATAATCCCAAGGAACCAGTATAATCCAAGCCATGTGAATAAGGGTAAGCTGAAGTCGAACATGGAAAGGATTCAACAGTTTGTCAATCAATAGGTGATAATTGACAACTGAAGCAAAGGAAGTCACCAATGATGAAAGTGAATCCTGAGGTACAAACGTCAAAACTCTAGGTCTTCGTCATCAGGAAGTACTGAAACGGAACCATGTTGTGATAAGGAAGGCAATAGATCCTCCAATGTATCACAAGAGTGACTAGGAATTGGGCAAAAGAAGGGAGACACAATAGATAACAGATGTAACAATGATGGGATCAGGCTATAGATCAGACATTGGGTGAAGTCCTTGAACAATGAGCACGACACAGAGAATTCCAAGGCAGCGGTTAACTTATAGATAAAACAACTAAACTTATCTGTCATGTAGGAGACATGATCAAATTCCCCAAGAATAACGGACAAGAGGAGGAGTAAGAAACTCAAAGTAATAGTTGAACGAAAAGTGATCACTGAAACATGGATATCAGAAAAAACAAGGAGTGCTATGGTCAAGGAGGACATGCTGCCATTACTGAAAACAAGAGAAAACTTCTTCCTTACCTTCCCTGTTAAATTTTAACGAGTCCAGGAAATTTAACTCGGATCCCTCTTCATTTTTTAACAAGCTTGAAGAGACAGGAAAATAATGCTTGATAGTGTCACTTATTCGTGGATTTAATGAGCCCAAACTAGTACATGCTCAGCTGGTGTTTTCACATTTAGAGAGTTTGAAACTCCAAAGAAGACTCCAGGAGGGTCCTTTTTCGTCCAATTTAGTCTCCTGAGGCCGAAAAAGTATAAAACATACCACAGAAGAATTCTCTTAACTTCCATAGAAGAAAAGGTGAACCTTTTTTGTACTTAGTCAGGGAGGTCCAAAAAAGGTTAAATTACCACCTACCCAACTCTCCTTCCAAAACAACATAAAATAGCTTGAGTTTTACAACTGTGAAGGAAAGCAAGATCACTCGGAAAGATCCATTTGATTACGAGAAATGGGGCTTACAACAATAAACTCGTTGCTTTGTTCTTAAATGTTTAACGAGCATGACAAAGACATAAATTACACTCAAAATCTTTTTCATGTTTGGGTCCAGAGCACGAAAAAGAGAAAACTAAGCTCAAACCGGGTGTTCCTTTTCCGTAAATTTAGTCCCTCGGGTCTGGAAAAGTGATAAACCTATACCTGAGAATACTCTTCTCAATTCAAAAAGAAAAGAGAGTGATCCTTTCTCGTATTATTCTGCATGGTCTGAGAAAGAGATAACCTACAACCAATGCAGATGCCCGTTCACATATTCTTAACGAGCTTGAATGGACGAGTTAACTCGGCAGTCAAGTCTGTTTTGAAGGAGTCAGACCTGGGCCTAAAGAAACTCCATAAGGGAAAGGAGTCCTATAAAGAGATAGCTTGTAAAAAGAGATTCAAAAGAAGCTCTATTTGGCGTGAAAAATAGCTAAGAAGACACCTCGATACCTGAAATAGTTGCGGCATGAGCACCAATAAAACATCATAGGCTTAAAAGGAAGGTACTCATGAAAAAGGGTCCTATCCACAGAAGAACAATGGTAAAAAACAGGGAACTAATGGCTGATAATACCATAGTTTGTGGCAAAATGTTGAATGCTAAGGTTAATGTGAATTGAAAAAAGATGCCAAAATGTATTGGAAATGACAAAACCACCCTATTGGAGCAACAACACTTTGTAATAGTGAAAAACCTGTTCCAAAGCATAAAGAAATATGGTATTAGTTGAATTAATTTTCAAACTATAGAAAAAGACCCACTTAAAGAAATATAATTTCTATAAATAGTTGAAAAACCAAACAAAACTCACCATTTGAACTTTTGAGCCATAAAAAGCAAGTTTGTCCTTCTACCTTTGATCGATCATTGTGGACAATTGAACCGACGAAATCGAATTCCGCAAGTTGCAGGTAAGCCTACACCCTGAGCTCGTCATTTTGATCCAAGCAATTATGAATTTTGAGTCTTAATTCCGTTATTAAAAGCATCCTAAAGATGGCACGGCGCATACGCGGGTTGACAGTGTAGAGACTCGCGTACACGCGTTCTGTATGCGAGTTTCCTAACTAGACAGTCGTGTACAGTACGCGACATGTCTAACTAGACAGTCGCGTATGCTGCGCGAAGGATAAAAGTCTTAAAATAGGCAAAATTTTTGAATTTTGATATGGAATTACTGAATCAAATTACTTGTTTTGCTAGGGAAAAAATGGTTCTAGAATGGAGGGAACGAGAGCATGAAATAATGGACCAAGCAGCACTCCAAAGTGTGCCCACTATACATGCATTGCGAACAAGTGGGCTACTAAAATTCTTTTGCACATCGCCCATGTGGGCCAATGTCCGCATACTTGAGTTCATGGTAAATTATTGGGATCATGAGTTGGGGATGTTCAACCTACAGGGTGAAACCTTGGAGATTACCACTAAAGACATATATTTCATATCTGGTCTATCACAATGAGGAGCACCGGTGAACTTAGAGGGCACTGGCAGGGGCGGGGACCCCTTAAGTGTCCAGAACTATATAGATGTATTTTGCACACCGGGTACTCAAAGGAGAGGGAGTTGCGTCCCTGTTGTACATATCAGTTACTTTACTCTACAGGTACTTGCTAGCACCATCGTGAGGATATCAGGATCCTCCTCTTTACATTTGGCTACAAGGAACCAAATGAGGCTGGCAGTAGACTGTTTCCGTGGTGCTCTCTATGATTGGTGTTCGGGAGTTGTCCCTATCATGAAGAGGCAACTGTCCGATTGCAAGAGAGGAAGGCGGAAAAACTTTGGCTATGCAAGCATATCTGAGTGGCCTTCTTTTTTGAGAGAGTGCCAGCATTGAGCCCTGCCATACCTCTACTAGTCAGATCTCCACGTCAGCCGAGGCTGAGCAGGTGGGGAGACATCTTCCTTCGTCAAGGAGGAGGAGACATCGTACACAGTGTATATGATGATGATTTCTATACCTGGTGGGAACGGCAGCTACTAGCACTGGAGCAGTTTCCATATGCTGGTATGGACTTTCGAGGTGACCCAGACCTTGTCCTCCCTCCAGGAGGAGCATGGGGAGAGCTAGGTAAATAATTTTTAATTTTTATCATTTTTCAAATTTTTATGTATTTTAAAATGATAGATATATACATATGTACAAGTCTTAATCCTATAAATGTATCAAAATGTAGATATTGGACCGGTCCGCCCTGAAGGGCACCCACGCATGTTTGTTCGTCTTGTCATAGGAAGACCCAGGGTTGATCAGGGTTCTAGAGGGGAAGCTGGCCAGGATGACCCAAAGAGTACCTACCTTACGGATAGAGCATATCCCGACTGCCATGCAGGAGTTCGTAGTTGGAGTTCCATCGGTCTGGCTACGTCTATTTAGGCGAGTGGCCAGAGCGGTGCTTCTATATATAGAGGCTGTGGAGGCTGCCGAAGATGAGGAGGCTGAGGAAGCCAGAGTGTAGAGAGATCATGGGGACCAAGGTGGTCCTAGTGACCAGGGCGGTCCAGCTTAGATCTAGGACATTTTGATGGACTATGATCCACATTTTTGTACATTTTGTATATGACGGGATCTAAGGATCAGACTTGACCTATCTATGGACAGATAGTTTACATATATATATATATATATCGTTATTTGTTGTCAGTTTATTTACAAATGTTTTTCATATGTTTGCTGTATATCTTTATAAAATGTGTGTGAGATGCCAATCTAAAATGTAATTAGCATATGCATCAGTCAATGAATTCTGATTTCGTGGAATATGATTGACTGTAATAACCTCAAAATGGCTTTCCAATAAATAAATTTGCATGAACTGACGTAATGAAATAGGATTTCGTACCTGATAAGCTCGATTGAGCTGGGAAACCACCAACTGAGAATCCAGACGGACCTCAAGCTGGGTGATACCACGTGACACAACATCCCATAGGAGCTCAATTACAGCCCTATACTCAACAACATTATTAGAAGCAGGACCTAAACAAGTGCCTCCCGCGGCAACAAGCTGTCCCGAGGGAGAATAAATAACCCATGTTGCCGAAGCTAGGTTACAAGTGTGACGACTGGCGCCATCAGCGAACCCTATATACCTTTCAGAAGACATCTGTAACAACCAGTAGATAGTATAAAAAACAAAACTGACAACCTAATGTACATAAAAATACATGCAATAAAAATACAAGAAGAAGCGCTAAGCCTAAGCATAGTACTTCTTTAGGTAGAGCCCATTTCTAGGCTCAGGTAGCTTATTCCCATCAAAATCAATTAACTCATATGCGCCCTTCTTCAAAACTTTCGACACGACATAAGGTCCTAACCACATGGCCTTGAATTTTCCTACCCCCAGGGGTTCTTTTTCTTGGTCCCAAAGCAAGACAAGTTCCCCTTCAGAGAAAACCCGGGGTTTGACCGATTTATCATACTGAGTTTTGACCTTATTTTTATGAGCTTGATTAGCAGTCAGCGCATCTCTACGCTATTCATCAAGGTGTTCTAAATGTACCAGACGTTCCTCAAGCTCAGTCGTATCAGGTAACACATGAATGGCTATCTTTAAAGACGAGATTTCACATTCAATCGAAGTAACTGCTTCCACTCCATGAACGAGTTGGAAAGGGGAGAAACCCGTAGTAGTTTTTACATTAGTTCGGTAGGCCCAAAGAGCAGGATATAGCATGATGTGCCAATTAGAGCGGGCTGCATCAATTGTACATTTAAGAATAGTTTTTAAAGTTTTGTTGACAGCCTCAACCTGACCGTTTTCTTGCGGATAGTACAAAGATGAATGTTCTTGTCTGAATTTGAGCATAGTAGTCAGTTCCATCATCATGTTATTTTGAAAATGACTTCCATGGTCAGTGACAATCACTTTGGGTATACCAAATCGTGCTATAATCTGATTGAATACAAAGAAAGATGTTGTTTCCCCGTCGGCTTTGAAAGTAGGCATTGCCTCTGCCCATTTCGTAAAATAGTCAATAGCAACAATGATGTATTTATGCCCCCCAGCTGAAGCTGGGTTGCATGTCACGTAATCAATCCCCCATTTCATGAAGGGGCCTACCGAGACAATAGGAAATAACGGAGCAGGATGTGACCGCATTTTCCTGGTGTAAAGCTGACACGGATGACAGCACTTCACTGCTTCCACACAATCTTTAAAGATCGTGGGCCAGAAATAACTGGCACGTAATATCTTCTGGGTCGTTGCTAACCCAGATAAATGACCCCCACACGCTCTTCTATGGGAATCATTCAGGACAATCTCCGCTTCCTCATGAGTAAGGCAACGACGCAAAACGAAATCTACCCCTCATTGATATAATGTATCTCCTATAATGAGGTAGTTCTTGGCATGAAGGCGTAATTTACGTTGTTTCTCCCTTGAGGAAGCTGTAGGATACTTCAAAGTCTGGAGATATATAAGAATATCCCCATACCAAGGATCAGAGGTGGATATCAGGAAGATGTGTTCATCTGGGAATGAGTCATCTTCAACAGCTACATCTTCTTCAGTAAGAAATTCTGCTATAAGTTCAGCAAAAACTAAGGACTTCTTAGACTTAGTGGACTGGAAATCCAAGTCAAACTCTTGGAGAATGACTATCCATTTGTTAAATTTCCCCCCAACAATCTGTCGGGATAAAACATATTGAAACGGATTCACGTCCGCCACTACTGTTGTGGTCCTCAGTAAAATGTAGTGACGTAACCTCTACACAGCATAAACAACTGCTAAGGCTAATTTCTCAACGTGGGAGTACCTAAGTTCAGGGCCGGCCAAAGCACGACTAAGATAATAAACGACATGCTCTACAAGCTTATCGTCCTCCTGGACTAGTACTACCCCAATGGTCGACTCCGACGCGGCCAGATATAATATAAAATCCCTAGAATAATCTGGTGGACGTAATAAAGGTGCCGACAGCAAAGCTTTTTTCAATGCCTCGAACGCAAGTTGTGCGGTTTCATCCCATACGAATGGGGTGTCCTGTTTGAGCAGGCGCATGAAACCTTTAGTGATCTTGGCATAGTTAACAATAAAACGTCGAAGAAAATTAGACTTTCCTTGCAGGCTTTGAAGTTTCCTGAGAGAACGAGGAGGAGGCAGATTTACAATGGCCTCAACTTTCAATGGATCCACCTGAATGCCTCTGCTAGAGACAATGAACCCGATTAATCTTCCTGACTCGATGCAGAATACACACTTGTGGGGATCCAAGCAGATTTTATAATGTCTGCATCTTTCAAATATCAATCGTAAATGATCTGGATGTTGAATCCTCTTACGAGAATGTGCAGGCAGATCGTCAAGGTATGGTTCGACAATGGCTTTAATGTCATGCAAAGCAAAGTTCATAGCCCGTTGAAAGGTTGCCCCAACATTTTTCAATCCAAAGGGCATTTTCTTGTACGTGAAGGTACCCCAAGGACAAATGAAAGTTTTATGTTGGTCTTCCAGTTTTATTTGAATTTGATTGTATCCGGAGAAACCATCCATAAACGAAAACACCTTGCTTCCCACACAGGCATCTATGATCTAGTCTATAAATGGTGTGGGATAGTTATCCTTAGGACAGGCTTTATTGAGATCTCTAAAGTCTGTACAAACGCGAATAGTCCCTTGCTTCTTATCAACAGGAACGGGGTTTGAGACCCATTCAGTCAAAGCGATGGGATAGATAAAACCAGCCCTCAACAGCTTTTCAACTTCAGCCTTCACATCCGCCGCTTTGCACGGGTTAACAGGTCTTAACTTTTGTCGAACCGGCTTGGCATCAGGATATGTTCGGATTTCATGTTCAACAATCGATGGATCTATGCCTGGCATCTCCTCATATGACCAGGGAAAGACATCACAGAATTCCTTAAAAAGGGCAGTATAGATGGCAATCTCTTCAGGAGAGAAATTTGCACCTATATATATGTTTTCCACGACATCAGGGTTCATAGAGATGTTAATCGGTATAGTGGCAGAAATGTTTTCGATATTCCCCTCAGCAAACATTCCTTCCTAGGAAAGGGATTAATAGGTATATCAACATCTTCTGACAGTCTCAAGAGAAACTCTTGGTTTTCTATTCTACTCAGTTCTGGAAGAAAATAGGATCGATGATGAAGATCCTCACAAACCTTATCACGTCCACTCATGGCTTCCAGAATGGCTTCATCGGAAGGTAAAACCATGTCTAAGCAATCTATAGAATGTGAAGAGTTTTCCACCCATGCGGGCAAATAAACTTCTTCCAGATCATCCGAGACTGTTAGAGGATCTGGAATGGGATCAACAGTGGCTTGAGTGATAGCTTGATAAGCTACCTCCACTACCGATAAGGGCACTTCCGGTTCATGGGGAGTTGGGAGAACCCAAGGATCAGTCCTATCGACAACCATAGCGATGGACTTCCCCACACTAGTAGAACCAATATAATTAACCAGGGATGGAAGATCAAATGTGCCCATCGGTGATGTGTACATTCCAGCCCCCAAGCTCTGTGTAGCAGGTTTGACCTGATCAACCAATGGCACAGCGGACTCATTAGATTCTAAATGACCTTTTCGAGTATAATCAAGTTGATCAATAGTAACCAACTTTCCCTCATGTGGAAAAACAACTACACGAAAGACGGTTGATGCAATAGCGGATATTGCATAAGTCCAGTTCCTTCCCATAAGCAAATTGTAGTCTAAAGGAGCATCAATCACTTCTACCTCAACAGACACTGGTTTTCCTGCCAACTTAATCTCAAAAGCTGGCAGGATACCATGCGGATGGAAGGATCTTCCATCAAAAGTAGTAAGTAAAGTGTTTGATGGGACCAGCTCTGGGGATCCAAGAGCTTTCCAATAGGTCAAGGACATAACACATGTAGAAGCACCCTCATCAACAACTGCCCTTCCAATGGTCTTACCACCATGGACGACATCTGTTGATAAGGCTACATGGTAAGGTAGGCGTTTTAACATCAGACAAATAAAATTTCTCCATGAGACTTGAAGAGTCCATGCTGCCTAAAGCTGCTAAGAGGGCATCTCGCTGGGCAGGACAACTCTGTAACACCTCTAAAGATGACATTGCACATGGGGTTTGAGCTAAATCTTCAACCATGGAGTAGTTTGAAGCAGCCCTAGCATTAGGGTTATGCAAGGTCTTCTTGAAGACACCTTTTGGTATCTTCTGCATAGTTTCAGCAGGCTTCTCTATTGTGAGAGGGTTAGAAGTTTCACCTACAGCTTTACCCTTCTCAAGAGTCTCTTTCTCATAATTTGTATTCCTTGTCTGCAACAAAGTCAAAGATAGAACCATGTTGATATAGTTAGGGTCAAGGGCAGTTTGAGTACCCCCTGCTACGTTAGAAGCTGAAGCAGAGTTCTGTCCTTGGGGAAAAGGATCCTTCAGGACAGTCGGTTGTTGAGCTTTAAGCAGCTTCTGGGATTGATCCATAAGGGGACAAAGGTGAGTAAGGTGGTCCTCATGGCATAACTTACACGGGAAATTGACCTTCTTCTTTTCTTTCTTGCCCCCATCAGCATTGTTTGCGGGCTTTTGCTTGTTTTGATTTCCCTCTTTTTTCTTACCTTTCTTTTTCTTCCTGCCGGGATGCTGATTGCCCTTCTGAGAGGTTTGTGCAAAAACATTTGCACTTTGGGGGGAGGGGGCAGCCTTTGCTGCCTTTGCTGTAGACTGCTTGACGGACAACTGATGAAGTTGCTTAGCCAAAGATTCTACGGTGGGAGAGTTAACGGACCCAACCACATCATCGGCATGGGGTCTAGGCTTAGGCTTCTCCGCATCGTGCGTAGGCCTCGGTGCCTCAGGGATGATCTCATACAAGATCCCAGATTGTGAATAAATCAAATCCAGTTGCTGGGCCCTAAGAATGGCTTCTTCTTCATTCGTCACTCCTGAGGTGGATACGTCCTTAGATATGTAGGGTAACGGTGATTTAAGGAAGGAATCTAAAAGAAACTCAGGAGGAATAGTGGCTTTTATAAGGCTCTTCCGCCTCCTCCACTCTTGGATATGATCCGAGATATGGGTAGCCTTGTTCTGCCTGAAAGTAGACAACAAGTCTGTTTTGAAGTCATATCAGATCGGAAGCTGAAAGTGGCTAAGAAAAGCACTAGCCAAGTCCCATAAACTACTGAAAGCAGCAGAAGGCAATTCAATATACCATTTTTCCATGGTACTTGTTAAGGTTCTCTGGAACAGCCTCAACCTAACTGAATCTTCATTCAACGAATTCGAAGAACACCATAAATGGAATGTGGTGGCATGAGCCCCAGGATCTTCACCAACTTTGCCTTTGAACTTAGGGATGTCTGATGGCAATTTGGTGGGAACAGGTGGCCACAAAGGGTCATGCCTCACCAGGTCATTCATCAATTTTGACAAATCTGGTAAGTTTAAGGTTGCCAGAAATGGAAGTTTGGGTCGAACCGGGGTATTAAATGTGCCAGCCTGGGGATTAGAGGGACCTGCCCCCGAATGCCCATAGGTAAAAGTGGGGTTGCCCCCTGCCACCGGTTGCGAAGTGGGTAGATTACTCTGAAATGGATTCCATCCGTAAGCCACAAGATTGTGTGTGGGAGGTGCAGTGTAAGAAGTTCATGCCGTCCCCATAGAAACAGGGGTCTGAAAGATAGGAGCCGGTATCCCTCCGCTGAACAACGAAAAGGGAGAGCTCGTAAATGGAACCGAAATTGGAGTTTGGAAACTTTTCCCATAATAGGTATTGTTCCCAAAATGCACTCCTACATAGGAAGGTGATGGCCCTAAGTATGGAGAGGATGGGGGAATGTGCCCCCCATTCCAAGGAAATCCTTGGACAAATGCCGAGGATCCTACCGGACCACTCTGGGTAGTGTATGGAAGGGAACAAGGAATAGTGGGTATACTGGGGATCCCAGTAACCATATCACCAGAAGTACCTGCTAGGTTTGAGTGAACCGGTGGTTGGACCACCTGGCTCGCTGGAGTCAAAGGTGTAGAAGGTAAACTAGATCTAAAGGCATTTACCGGGGGAGGTAGTACCCCTTCAACTGGAATGGCTGAGGTGAACACAAAAGGACTTTCTTCCACAGAAGACATGATTCTACCCACAGGGACACCTAATACAGGTGAATCAAAAGGTCTAACCTGAACGATCACAGTATCGTTTAAATCAGTCAAGGGTGTGTTAAAGTTTCTCACAAACTCGTTAGTATGCAAGTCTTCTATCTCAACTGTATCAAGATTAAAATGGTTAGCTATAAGTTCTGGTTCACCTAGAACTTCACTTATTCCTACCGGTTCAAATGAACCGTCTGTGTCCAATCTTAGCCTTTGGGGTGGAGGTGGAGGCTCCAATGTGACAAGAGGAGGAAGGTTTCTCAACCTTCTTGACCTTCTAAAAGGTTGGTCCTCCATGATTGAAAATTTGACAATTCACACCCTAAGGCCAACTAAACACAGGCAAAACCACAGAGCATACACTAAAAAATCCTAAAGTCTCAAACAATCAAACAAGGGTGAAAGATGTACTTTCCCGAAGAAAGCTGATGAATGATTACTTGGCGTCCTTGAAGTGGTTCTTAGGCACAAGCAGAGGAATCACCCAACCGCCCTCCTACACTTACAACAGGGGTTACCTTCCAAGCCCGTCCAAGGTGAACTAGAAATAGGCTTCCAGTTTACCTAGGTATGAACCCTAAATGTCAAGAGAATAAAGGCTACCTTAGCTATACCAACAGTTTGGGGGGACAGTCACAAGCCTGACTCGTATGCATGGGCAGGGTAGCTGTGTCCGAAACTCTGTCTAGGACAGAATCCCCAGATGCATAAAAGTCCTGATTTACGTTTTGACAAGGAATCAGAGGGTTATCTCCTCAGTCCATGCCTCCACGCGGCCTCGTGCTTGACTCCCGTTTGAGAGGAGCTTCCCAGATACAATCGATAAATTCAAGGATTTACCTAAAGAAAGGTCCACTATGTCCGAGTTTTAAAACTTATGGGAAGTTTACACTTCCTATACCACAAGTCTAGCCTAAGCTAGTAGTTGAAAGGCCCCTAAAAACAAAAAAAATACTAGTAAATTTTAATTATTGCGTTCATTTTAAAGGGCTGTTTCTTACTCAAAAGGAAATGGAGTGATGTACTTATGGTGTTTTTGACTCGAAAAGAAATAAATAAAAGTAAACGATTAAAGCAATTTTTTTAATTTTTTTTTGTAAATATATATTGATGAACTAAATACAAACGATAAAAGAAACTAAGCCTATGTTTTTGTAGTTTTTGAGATTATATTTTAAAACTTGAAATGAAAATTACTTATGCAAAAAACAAATGCAAAAGCTTAACAATGTTTTTCTTTTCACTTTTAAACTTGCTCAAACTCTACCATGCACCTAAAGTGCACTAAATTTGAGTAAACTTGGATCTAATCAACTGTATAAAAACAACAAACTGAAGTAAAACAGGCTAACAGAACCAAGAAACAACCAACAAAGGGAGACTAGGAACCCTAGATTGGGTATACACAATGACAAAAATCACTGTAAACTCATAAAGGCAAGTGACAAACCAACCATCATCAAAAGATAGACTGGAAAAACAATGCCCAAGACCCTGATCACTGATTTGGACAGAGACACTTCAACCTATAACCCAACAGGCCAAGCTACTTCAGCATGCAAATAGAAAACAATCCAAGCAAAAGAAACCCAAGGGATTTACGAAAAAGCACAAAGTGTGGTCACCAAAGGTCTTTAGACAAACAACACAATATTCGTAAAGAAAGCCAACTAACAAACAGGAATTACACAAAGAGAGGGACAAGCAAACCCAATCCTAAAAAATCCCTATTTCCAGGCTTATACGCGACTATGTAGAAGGGAAACTTGCGTACTGTACGCGACTGTCCAAGAGAGCAACCTGCGTATGCAGGCCTCTGTATGCGACTGTGCAGAGGAGCAACCCGCGTACAGGTACAAAATTTTTCTCAAAAAATAAGAAAAATCCACAAGACTTTCAAACACTGTGATAAGTATGAACCAGGATACAAGACCACACACAAACTTCAAAGAAAATACTGGTCAGGGGTGACAGAAACAACCTACAGCAGTCTGGGCTCCCCAGTAGAGTCGCTAGTTCTGTTGTACAGGAATTAACACCTTATAACTGAAGGTCCGGGGTTACCAACATACTCATGAAACTTGCAGACAATTGACTCTAGAGTGCAGTAAAGGAAATAGGAGGATAGAAAAGACTCACCCGATACACGACGGTTGATCCTAGCTTGTCCTCTTCCGCTCTGCTTCTCCTCCAAAGTCTTCAGGGATGCTTCTCCTTCACCTGTCAAGAGTCAATTTTCCAAATACAAGACGATACATATATGTAAACAGGTTAGATAAATCATATACAGAATGCTGAAACATAAGCATTTATCAAACCACAATATATGAGATACATTCAAGACACATATGGAAGAAGGATTCTCTTTATTAACAATAATGAATGAGTTCAGATTACAACCCAACGCCTGAGACAAGGACTCCTCTGCAGCCAAAGGATTCTGAGTTCCACTGCTCCAAATACTTCTGTATAAACTCCACCAGCATAACTTTGCTCTCCAATTGTATGTGTTTAACACCCTCCCCAAGGCCTATATTTATACTTAGTGAAATAAGGTAGTTTCGAAGGTTGAGGAGGTTGAGACAGTTAAGGTGATTAAGGTTAAGTGCTTAACTAATCTCAAGTAATCATGTGTTTTTATTTTTAATGTCAAAGGGAGCTGTACGCGGGTATCAATACTGGAAACTCGCATATGAAACGCGAGTTTCTCTAAGGGTAACCTGCGTACAAATCTGTACACGAGATGCAACAACCGATACTGGCATACAACACATGAGTTGCATATATAAAGAGTCGCGTACATGACTTGACATGTCTAAAGGGTAAAAATAACCTGCTGGATGGATCAAAAATGTAGTTCATAATAAGCCCATCTATAGTGTTTTGGGCAACCCTCAATCCATAGATGTCCTTTTGTGTGCCAACATGAGGGATGTCGGCACTCGGACGAAGAGGTGCCATTCAGGTAGATAACACAAAGGAAGGAGAAATATTGTTTTTCGGATAAGGTGTCCAAAACTTGATCTATAAAAGGTAATGGTGAGTAGTATTTAAGAGTTGCTTTGTTTAGATCATGAAAATTGACATAGATTCTCCACTTCCCATTTTTATTTAGGACAATTCGAAGTTGGGAGACCCACTTTCTATTAGAAATTGGATAAATAAATCTGATTGCGAGCAACTTTTTTATTTCCTCTTTAATAACATCCTTCAGAGTGGGGTTCATCCTACGTTGAGGTTGTCTAACAGGTCTCATATTTTCTTGAGTGTAAATATGGTGAATACAAGTATAGGGGCAAACACCCCTCATATCCTTGTAATCCCAAGCAAACACACCCAGTTGTGCCTTTAATACACTAATTAACCATTCATGTTGAGTTTGGTCTAATCCAGAATTAATGTATAAAAAAAGCTCAGGACCAACTTCAATAGGAATAGTATGTGACCCAAGAATTTCATCAATGGACAAAATCACAAGTGATGGAGAGGCTGAAAGATTAAATTTTTCTCGAAATTCCTCACTAAAAATATAACCAAGTTCGGAAAAGATATAGGATAATCAACACAATTTGGGGCAGAAATAAATTGTACCAAAGGATTGTCTTCAGTTTGTTTTCCCACTCTTCTAGACTGGTTAATAGTTAGCAAAGGTTGTATAATATCTTCATCTCCATATGGATCCTTTATCTACCAAGGATTCTTTGTCCATGAAGGATTTTCAACAATAGGTTGGGAAAGTGGATAAAAGGCCAATTTCTGTATAGAGATCCCATTTAATATGGTAATCTCTCCTTCCCTATAGCCTATGAAACCATTGGAGGTGGTAAGACATGGTTTACCTAAAATTATTGGGTGGACTTTGGGGTCCTTTGGTTGAATTATCATAAAATCCATAGGATACTCCCATGAATCCAAAATAACAATAATGTCATCTAGAATACCAATAGGTTTATCGGTAGATCTGTTTGCTAGTTACAATATTGTTGGTGTGGGGCAGAGGAGATGACCTAATCACAACCTTTCTAAGGTTTGTTCTCCCATAATATTAATAACAACTCCCAAATCAAATAGAGTGTTTGGTACAGAAATATTATTAATGGTGATTGTAACAACAGGGTTTCTGGGATTAGTATATTTTTCAATTACCAGTCTACCTATTATTAGTTCATATGTATGACCTACAAAATGTATTGTGGGATGATCTTTCGGTCTTCAACTTGGATTACTAATACATAATTCCTTGACAAGATTCGTGTAAATTGGAACATCTTTAATTGCTTGTAACATGGGGATTTTTACACATGCATTTCTTAATTCATTCTCACAATCAAACTCTGAACGCACCACCGATTTCTCTATAGCTAATCATTTTAGATATGGTGGGTTTTTTGAAACCTGAGGTTGGTATATTGGCTTGGGAGTAGACTCTTGTGTTTTAGGAATAATAACATATGTGGGGTGGTATTTGAGAAGTACAATACTAGGAGTTTCCTCCTCATCCCGTTCTTCTTTGATTACCACTGTAGGACTTGTTTTATTTAATATTTTTCCAGACCTGGGCTGGATTTCTTGTAACATTGTAGGTACAATTGTATAGGTTGGAAAAATTTGAGGCTCAAAATTATTAAGAGGTTTAGCTCTATTATTGGGGTTTGAAATGGGTTGTGCAGGTAATTGGGTTGGCCATGGAGGATTTTAATTTGGTGGTAAGTAGAGTTGAGGTGGAGCTTGTGGCAAGGGAAGAGGGGGAGGAGTGAATCCATGTAGTAGATAGAATGTAATTTGAGGGTACATGTTGTAAGTAGGATAAACAGGTGCAGGAACTGGATGTGGAGGAGTGTTCAGATACGCATGTCCCCACCAACCTTGCTGCCAAGATTGGTGTTGAGCATACCGAGGAGGAAAATTTTGTATGGGCATTTGAGATATTTGTGGGTTCCATTGATTCACATAATTATTATAAAATGCTGGAAATTGTGGAGAAAAGTTTGAAAACATGCCTTGGGGTCTCTGTGGACACAATTTCCTTTGAGCATATGTAGACGGGTCATTTTCTTCCATCCCTGCTTTACAGACATCTTGGAGCCCATGCGATGCAAGACACTTTTCCGTTGGATGATTTTCTACACACACAATACAAATTTGAATGTTATTAAACAAACAATCCTTTAAAGGATGCCTCTGCCTACATTTAGAACATAAAACAATCAAATCATCTTCTTCTTCCTATCTCCTTTTAGTTTTAAGTGCATCTAACTGATTACTAAAAGTACTTAGAACATCTGCCTTGAAAATTTCCAACAAATTCCCTGTCTTTATTCTAGTGACACTTACAAAAAATTTACTTCCCTTGAAATATATATCTCTAATTCCTCTACATGATTTAGCCTGAATTCTAGAATACTTTTTACATAAATCACAAATAATTGGAAAAAAGTTTTGAGAGATATCATCGTAGCTCTTAAGGTTGGGGATGTCGATGTATTCCTCTTCGATTCCCTTCAAAAATATAGTTTTACTAGAATCTTCAGTTAATGTGCAACTTCTGGACTTTTGAAGGTTGTAGAGAAACCTCTCGGCATAGCCTTCAAGGCTCTCATCCTCTTGTTGCTACATTTTGGAAATGCCAGTTTTCACATTTCTTGTATTACAATACTCATGATACTTCTTTAAAAATGTTTGCTTCGTATCTTCCTAGTTTAAAATAAAGCCCTCTCCTAGCTCCATAAACCATCTAAGAGCATAATATTTGAGTGCAAGAGGAAACAATTTTATCTTTTGTGCATCGTTAACATAGTTATAGCTTCTACACAATATATCAAATTCAAACGAGAATGAGTTTGGATCTTTGGTCACTAACTCATGCAAGTGAGGTAGGACCAAAGCATTAGAGGAAAATTCAATTTACAACGGGCCTTCCAAAAATAATAGAAATTCCATGTCATCATGTATTAGCCAATCAAAATGCCTTAAAGTTAAAAAAGGGAGCACCTCTTAAACAAAATTTTAATATAAATTTGGGGATATGTATCATAAAAAAAACTACTTTTTTTGTTCGTATTTTTGACTTATCTCTGTGGGTTTTTACTCGAATTTTGATCAGGAGAGCTCGTTGGATGTGGAATTCAATTCTGCATCCAACAAGCTCTCCTGATCAAAATTTGAGTAAAAAACCACGGAAATATTTTTGACATATCTCCATGGTTTTTTACTCGAATTTTGATCAGGAGAGCTCGTTGGATGTGGAATTTAATTCCGCATCCAACGAGCTCTCCCAATCGAAATTTGAGTAAAAACACAGGGGGATATGTCAAAAAGATGAACAAAAAAGTAGTTTTTTCTTTTCTTCCTCCAAAATTAATAAATATTATTTTATTATTTTAACTATTATTTTATTAATTTTCCTTAGGAGGCCCATTTTGAGTTGAAATTTACTCTCATTTAAGGAATACATTTCATATTAAAATTGGGTGTTAAATATAAAATTGGGGATCCAAACGTTACCTCAAGATCCTCATTACCTACATTATTTATTGTGATGTTATCTCCTGCATTAGAAGCTCTCTCTTTGTCCCCCTTCCAAAAAAAATAAATGTGTGTTCTACTATGGTCCCCAATCGGGATGAAGAAGGAGGTTCTACAAATATGCTTACAGTGTCCTCTTGTGGGGGTGCTTGCACAGTGTTAGACTCAACATGTGATATTATGGTGGCGTCCTCAAGAAATCTATTGATGTGTTCTAGTACCTCTGCTTGATCATTTGTAGTGGTCAAAATAGCCTATTTTTCCTCACCTTGATTAAAAATGGTCTTAGACTACGGATTTATTAATTTAGGAAGACTAACTTCTCCAATATGATCCTCATTACCTGCAAATTAATTACCCCTATTAGTAGTGAGTATTTAAAACTGTTAGAGTATTTAGCATACAAGTTATTCTCAACTGGAACTACAATCTCTAACTTACCTTTGGGCCTACTCATAAATAAAAACACATAATAACAAGGGTTCGAAAGCGCTCACCAAAGTGAATGTAGTTGGCATCCACACCATAGAATTCTATGGTGAGGTAGTATGTGCATGTTACAATCCTTCCTCCACCTGAAAAGATAATTAACTAAAACAAAAATAACTAAAAAGTACTACTCACCTTTTTGCAACTCCTCGAAAACGACGCCAAAATTGTCAAGCCAATTTAATGTCTCTAATAATTTTTTCCTTAATCTATTTAAATGTCAACCTGTGTTTGAAAACTTAGATTTCCAGCACCATTTGTGGAAGTAGAATAGTTTCGGTGCAAGAAAACTCTATTATCAATCAAGAAGAAAGTGAACTATCCTAGATTCAACTATAAGATACAAAATAAGGTTTTAATCTCTTAATACAAAGGGAAATAAAATGTAATCACCTACTTCAATGAAAAGTAAACATGACTAATCGAAAAAATAAAATAAATTTCTTTCTATTTAATAGTACAAGAATCAATGTTAAAACACGATTACACAATAGAATAATATGTAATCACACCACACATGAGATATAATGGGAACTATGTTAACAAATCGAGATCTAATTCTGAGAATAGTTTGTTATAGAAATTTTAACAACCTAGAAACTACTGTAAAAAATGACAGATTACTAAGGAAAGAAACAATTACTCTGATGTAATAATTTAAAGGTGAATTAAAACTACTTGAGGCTACATAAATAGGTTTTAGATTAATCAAAATTTCTAACTACAAAATAGAATGCTAAAACGATCACTAGATTTTTACCTCCTACTTCAAATCACACCAGGAAATCCTTATAATCAAGATGGTCTAATACATGGATCAAATCGATCATTGTAAAATAATGAAACAACTAAACTACACAATCCATATATGAATCCTTTAAACTAATTAAATAGTTGGATGAATGAGCTAACTTAGGGGAGATATGAATGCATAAAATTGAGACAAAGCATTAATGAAATCGTAGTATCCTTTAATCCTAACTTAAAATGATTCAAACTAAATATGACCTGAGTGAAATCAAAGAAAGGAGAAAGCCAAAGGGAATTGCTAACTTTACTATACCTCCATTAAGCTACAGGAAATAGGCAAAACTCACAATTCTTATGCAAAACTTTATGGAAACTAAGCTAACAATCTCAAAATCCCAAATGCAAATGGTACTTGATAGAAATTAATATTATCCACACAATGAAAACTTGCTTCAACAAAAGAAAAGTAAAAATAACCCATAACCTACAAAAACAAAATTGAAGTAACTTTGAAAAGGGTAAATGGAATATGAGGTCTCACACACAAATCATGCTCTACAATACAAGATCGATTACAGAGTAAAGAGTATAAAAGGGACTCCAAACAAAATAGAGCAAAAATATTCTATTATATCTATGGTAACACAATAATATCTATTTCATGATGAAATCTAAGAATAAGCTAGTTTGAAAATGGAAGACACAAAGTGGACAAAAACCTTTTAATTTACATCAAATATACAAGAATAATCGTAACCACCAAGATTCACACTGGAAAGATACTCACAACATCATTTGTACAACAATGAAAATCAAATCCAAACTAAGGTATGAAAAATTAACAATATAGAATAAACATGACATATCTATTCTACAACTCTCGTGTAGAAATGAAAAGCAAATGCAAAAGATTAATCTAAGTGTAAATATGCAATTTTTATTCCTAAACCACACATAATGATCAAATATCGATGATATTTACAGAGCTTAACAACTACTGAAAGAAAAATGTCTATACTTTAATAATATACAAAATATGAACAGAGGTTTCACGATCTCAATTGGTGGGATGTTACCAACTAAGAAGTGAACATGAAACTAAACAAAGAAGAGCAACTGAAACTTACACAAGCATTAACAATTCAAATTACTGTAGTTGCAGAGTAAATATTCACAACATTATATTAATTGGTCAATATAAATTTTAAACAATAGTTTAACATCATAACAACATGTAGATTCACATTATCAAATTCATGGTACCCATTGGGTATTTATACAAGTGTGGATCATAGTTATAGATCCTCAATCATTATTCCCCCGATAACATCCTATAGAGTGTTTAAGTACCCCTAAGTTGGTTCTATGGTTCCACAATTGTTTCCTTGGTTCCCCAGTACCACAACCATGCCTTATTTCCCTAGAATGTGTCCATGGTGGGTTGTGTTATAGCTCAAAATGACACATCTCTACCTGTGACCACTTTCCCATGATTCCGTTGCATGTCGACACTTCCATGATGACACTTCATGAAAGTCACTGAAAAAACACCTAAATTGGAGGACCCATATCTAGAGTCATGTAACTCTTTTTGACCTCATCTCTACATTGTTGGAAAGGTATCTAAGTTAGCTAAAACTTTCCAGAAGACACCAAAGTCTGAAAATGCCTAGAAGTACCCTAAAAATGAGATGTTTTGATGTATACGTGAGTTACGTTAAGGAAACCCGCATATGGTACGTGCCTTGCTATATATAATACTCGTGTATTCCCTAAATATGTGACTTTTTGCATTGAAACCCATGAATACCTACTGCATACGCGACTGATGTCTTTGCAAGCCATGTATTCCTCCTAAAAATGTCCAAAAAATATGTTTTTCGAAATTTGGGTAGTTTGGTTAGTTATGCAACTGACTCCTTCAGTTGTAACTAATTTGTCTTCGACCCTATCTCTTCAGAAGCATATAAATAGAGGTAGGGAGGTCCATGAGAGAGGACTTGAATCTTTTGCATTGTCATGCTGGAGGAATTGGAACTCTCTTTTCCCACACTTTTTCCCTAGAATCTTTCTCCTTGTGTTGCAGAGCTTGGAGGCTGAGTTCCTTGGAGAAGAGAAGCAGTAGAACCAGATCAAGGTTTCGTGAAGTGCCCAACTTGAAGAGAAGGTATATTTGTACTTGTTTTCAAGATTAATAAAGATGTGATGTCCTTCTTCTTCCCAAATCATTGTTTAATGTGTGATTGAATTTCTGTTTATGGTCATATGATGATGTTAATTAGATTATTATTTCATATTTTTTTGATTATCATTTCTTTATATGTGGTCATATTGGTTTAAGGAAGGTATAAATCGTTTTGCAGGTCTCTTGGAATAAGAGGAGCGAGAGGAGCAAGAAGAGGATTAAAGGGCTACGTGGATCAACCTTCATTTGGCTAAGGTATAAACCATTCTAATCTCTGAATCTTGTTTATATTTGCTTACAAAACCATTTGCATCCACCTTTCTACCCCAGTACGTTGATGGCCTCTTAAACCCTAGCCATAGGATACTTTCCTTTACAACAGAACTGACGACTGTGCTGGGGAGAGCCTTGTCTGTTTGGGGTTTCTCTATATTTCTTTTAGTTTGTTGCATTGTTTCAGGTCCTTCTATCCACTTAGGAACACCTTCTATGTCTGATAGCACACTTCCCCTGCCTTCCTAAGGCAGTTTTTTACCTTTTTGGGGATTTTTTCCACCCATACGCGAGTTGCAGATTGAACAGTTACGTATCTAGTATTTATACGCGTCCGATTCTTTAATGCCAACCCTCATATTATATGCGACTTGTCAGTAGTGAAACTCACATATGCCCCTTTAAACATTGTTTTTTCCTCTTTTAGGGTTTTTTCTGCTGTTGTGGGTTGTTTGGTAGCTTTTTGGGGGTCCTGTGCAGGTGCATGACTCCAGGGAGTTAGTGTCATCCATTGTGGTTGTTATTTATCTATATGGTAAGTCTTTTTACAGCATTAGGTTTTTCTCTTTTCTCTTTCCCCCCACCCCCTTTGCTTGGCATGATTTTTGGCTTATGTTTCTAGTCAACCTCTGTTAGTGATCTTTGTCTGAGTTCAGAAGCTTGTTGGTGTTTGTTTCCTTCTTCTTTTGTTGGTTAAATTCACCATGCCAAAGTAATTTACTTGTCTCTTATGCAAGCCTTCCTTCCAAGTAGGGTTTATACTGACTTTAGGGAATTCTAGAGTCTTTTTGGTGGTTGTATAGTAGAGTTCCTTTTTCTTTGTTCTTGTTATATGCATAATTTTGTTTGTAGGTATTTTTTATTTTGCATTTATAAAAGAAAAAGAAAAAGAAAATATAGTTGTCTAATATGCATGTAGATTAGGGTTTTGTCTTTAATACATTGCATATCATTTTTTTTGAAAAAATAAAAAAAGAAATTGTTCTTTTGTGGCTTTCAAGTTTCTATTTGGAAAAAGAAAGAGAATATTTTTTGCTTTTTGCATTACATTTCACGCCATTTACCCTCTGACTAAAAACAACCTATTAAAATGAACGATATAATTTAAAAATTATTAGTAAGTTTTATTTTATAGGCTCCTACACCAACTAGCTTAGGCTAGACTTGTGGATTAGGGAATTTTAACTCTCCACAAGTATAAAATTTCAGACGTAGTTGGCCAATCACTAGGTAAACCCTTTTCTATGTTGATTGTATCTGGGAAGATCCTCTCGAATGGGAGTTAAGCATGAGGCCGCGTGGAGACTTGTACTGAGGAGATAACCCTTTGATTCCTTGTCAAAGCGTAGACCAAGGTTTTTGCGCATCTAGGGATTCTGTCTTAGACAGGGTTTCGGGGTTTTCTACCCTGTCCATGTGTACGAACCAAGCTTGTGTCTGCCCCCCTAGATTGCCAATATAGTTAAGGTAGCCTTTAGTCTCTTTGAAATCTAGGGTTCATACACAGGTACACCAGAATGCTATTTTTGGTCGACCTTGGAAGGGCTTGGAAGGTAACCTCGGTAGAAGGCGTTGGAGTGCGGTGGGTGATTCCACCACTTGTTCCTAAGAACATCTACAGGGATGCCAAGTAACTGTCTATCAGCTTTCTTCTGGAAATCATATCTTATACCTGGTTGTCTGTTTGGCTTTAGGAATTTTTTAGTGAGTGTTGTGTGGTTTGTCTTTACTTAGTTTGCCTTTAGGTGTGTACTTTGTACTTTTTGTTGCCTATCAACCTCAGAATTTGTCTTATTGTTTTAAATTATGGCTAACACCCCTTTGAACACCAACCAAGAGATCTCCATGCTGGGAACTCCTTATACTATTCCTCTCATAGAAAATTTTGGTGTTCCTTTGATGGCCACCCTGAATCTTCCTGGATTCACCCTAGGGATACCTGTGTGGTTGTTTTCCACTACAGCTGTCCTGAATGCTCCTGATGCTTCTCAAGTAAGCTCCTTATATTGAGGGCATCAAAACACTACTTCCCCTTCACCTTTAGTTGATTCTCCTCCTCCTTCTACCTCATGCGGTGAAAGTACTGGTACTAGTAACCGACAGTCTAAAGGGAGTAAAAGAAGGAGGACTATGAAGAAGGCACATAAGCAAGGGGGCACCCGTTAAACCTCTGCAATTCAAGTTGAACCTCACCACCCAACCTCTGTAGTTCATGATGGGGGCACCTATCCAACCTCTCTAGGTCATGTTGGATCTAAGCACTCAACCTATGCAAGTCAAGTTGATCTTCACCATCCAGCCTCTGTTCATCATGCTGGTGGGATCCTTCCAACCTTTCCAGGTCATGTTGGATCCAGTCACTCATCCTCTGTAGTTCATACTGAGGGCACCCATTCAACCTCTGATGTTCAAGTTGAACCTCCCCATCCAACCTCTACAAGTCATGTTGGATCCATCCACCCAGTCTCTGAAGTTCATGCTGGGGGCACACACTCAACTGCTGCAAAGCATGTTGATCCTAACCATTCAGTCTCTGCAGGTCATGCTGTTGGTGCTCGTCCAACCTATGCAAGTCATGTTGGACCTAGTATCTCAGCCTCTACAGGTCATTATGGGGGTAGTCTTTCAGCCTCTGGGGTTCATACTAGAGACATTCTGTCAGCCACTGTAAGTCATGTTGACATTGTTAAAAAGACTGCCCATTCAAAACACAAGCCCAAGTTTCCTTGTATTCTTTGTGAAGGAGACCACCTTACTTATAAATGCCCTTCTATCATGGAGGTGCGAAGAGTTTGGTTTCATGGTCATCCTGTTTTTGAACATTCTGAAGTTTTTCAACAACCAACCTCTCTTATTTAGGTTGGACCTAGTCACCCAGCCTCTGGTGGTCATGATGGGGGAAAAATATCAGCCTCTGTAGGTCATGCTGAGAGCAAACAGTCAGCCACTGCTAGTCATGTTGACACCGTTGATAAAACTAGTCGTTTGAAGTGCAAAATTAAGTTCCCTTGTAAGTTATGCAAGGGAGATCATCTTACCCACTGGTGCCCTGCTATCACAGAGGTACAAAGAGTGTGGTCTGAGACTAAAGAATTTCCTTCTCTTGAACAAACTATAGTTTCTCAACAACCTACTCAACCTTTGGTTGATCAAGTGGTAGAACCAATCTCAGCTTTGGTTGATCCCACTCTTCTTTTGGAGATTGATCCTGATGTGATTAAACCAATGTCACATTTGGTCAATCCCACTCTCCCTTCGGAGAGTGACTTTCAGGAAGTGGTTGAATCGATTCCATTATCGATCAATCCCACTCTTCCTTCGGCGAGTGAAGTAGACGAGAGAGAGAGAGAGAGAGAGAGAGAGAGAGAGAGAGAGAGATTTAAATCACTAATAAATAAAAATGGTTGTTTAATTTTAAGAAAATGTTACATGTGTGTGTACAAGCACACACACACATGTCTATGTATGTACCTAACAAATTTCATATGTGAATTAGAGATAACAATGACAATAATGGTAATAACAACATCAGTAGTGGGTCGACCCGTACAACTCTATATCGAATATGTGGGATATTTGAAAGATAGAGAGATATTTTTACCCTTAGCCTATATGTGTATGTATACACACACACACATATGCTTGTGTAGATACCTAACAAATGTCTTCTGTGAATTAGAGATAATAGTAGTAGCAACAACATCAATAGGTCGAACTGTATAACTTTGTATGGGAGACGTGGGAGGCCCAAGAGAGTGGGAGGGATTTGTACCCTTAACCTATTACAATAGTGGTGTGTTCCCTCTTAATGAATCTTTGCGTCCTCAATTTTTATGAGGAAGTTATATCCCTTAGAGGGAACTTTAGCTTATTGGTGAAATTGATCCGTTATTGGGATCATGCAAGGTAGACATTAGCGTCGGTCCTTATCTATGGTACCTACCCATAGAGGATGAAATGTATTTTATTATTGGTTTTTCTAAGAGAGGGGAGGAGGATTTTCCCCATTTCCTCTATCTCTCACCTAGGATTGTTGGAGAGAGTTAACTGTTATATGTTTAGAGATATGTTAGCGAGGGCACGATCACCCCATGTGACTTCCAGGTTGTTGGTAGATAGTTGTACATTGTTACATTTGGTGCAAAGGAGGTTAGTTGTCCCTCTCTTATGACGGTAATGAAAGTTTCCAATTAGATGTCAGATGGTTAACGCATTAGTTTCCCCCTATAGTATTATGTAGATTCATTGGTGTAGAGACTCAAATTGGTTAGAAGGTATACCTTTTTTTGCAATAGTTTCATTTAGCTTTGGGATCGTTGTCATTTTGTGTTTGATTGGAGGATGGGATTCTCTTTTGGGTCTGAGTTACATTGTTTATTTATTTTTATAGGTTTTCGATTATTAGACTTCCATTGAAATTCCACCCTCCTAGGCTAATAATTAAGGCATGTATTCATATGTGGGGGTAGATGATGCCCAAGATGAGATAAGCAAAATTCCCTCTTAGGATCAATTCAGACATAGTGGATGTGTTAATGAGTGAGGATGATCACACCATGGATCTTATGACATAGTACCCATACATAGGGATGGACTGGAAAGGATGTCAAAACATATTTTTTACCTAAGATGAGGCACTAGATGATAGAGGTCATGTTAGTGTTATGTTTTGATTAATTATCTAGTTTCATTTCTTTTTTTATCTTCTTTAATTCTGATGTGATTTATTGTAACATTTTTTTTAATTATCTTGTTATTGTTGATTACTTCTTTGCTTATATAGGCACATATGTTAGGGAGATTCCCGCCCAAAACGATGAGGAAATGGTTGAGGTTGAGGATCTTCCTTAGTTACAGAGATCCATCTTGCAATGAAAACCAAACCATAGATTCAATGAGAAGGTGGCTAATCAACTATACACACTATTAGCTTGGCAGGGATTGTACCCTATACAAGTTAAAAGTATATTATAGGTCCCTAAGCTCATAGTGATATGGGAAACCCTTCCTCATCATTTGACACTATTAATGCATCATAATGTCAGTACATCTAGGATTCTGTGAGAAATTAGAATCATCAAGTGAGTAATTTGAACCACAAGAGAATCTAGGAGCATTAGTGAGGTTCACAAATCAAATTTGGGTGCAAGATTCAGAAAAAAAAACCATCAAATTACAGATAAATTACACACAATGATAGCTGGAAACAAGCTAATTTTGTATTGTCTCACTATGAAATTGTTATTAACCGGTTTATTAATACATCATAAGAGTTTTGAATGGATTTGGAATCCAATTGTGAGCAAATAACCCAAAATTGCCAAATTGGCATAAAGCCCCCCTAGGTGGGCCAATCTTGTCCCAAATCTCTCCAAATGGCCACGAATTGTTGAAGTGGCATGGCTGATGTGTTGTGGGTCAATTATTACATCTTGGATGTGGGTGTGGACAAATGGATGGTTTAGAGTCTCGATGCAACATTAATTGCACCAAATCAAGCCAAATTTGGGCAAAAACCACTCTAGTGCTCCAATTCAACTTTCCTGTCCACATTCGATGAATGGGAGAACACCAGCAATGATGGATGTGCATATGTGGATGGTTGACTAGGCTGGAGTACCCATGCATTTCATAGAAACTCAACTTGGCATGGCACATGTCCACCTAAGCACCCCTAGTCCACCTCATAGTGTATTAAAGCTTAAAAAGCAATAAAATTGACTAATTAGTGTAACTAAGGTATTGATGATGGATTACCGTTCTAACAGATTCTTGAGTAAAGGGTTCGTCCACCTCCTCCACCTCCACCTACGTCTCCTCCTCCACCCTCTCCTCCCCATTCCAAGCGACCACACTCTCTTACTCATTGAGCTAAGTGACCATCCTGTCCTCCACATTCCAAATGACCACCCTCTCCTCCACATATCAAGTGACTACATTGTCCTTCTCATTGAGTTGGCTAATCACCCTCTCTTGATCCACAAGTTGATCAACCACCCTCTTCTCCTCATTTAGACAACCAACCAACCTCCCCTACATAGGTCAAATGAACACCCTCTCTTCCTCATTGGTTCAACTAACAACCCTCTCATTCTCCACAAGTTGACTGACCACCCTCTCCTCCTCACCAAGTAGACCGACCACCCTCTTCTCCTCCACAGATCAACTAACCACCCTCTCCTCCTAAATGAACTGATTAACCACCCTCTCCTCCTCATGATCGTGCCAACCGACCAACTATGACACCCATTTATCCATTCACTAGAGCTACTGATGAGATGGTGTCATCGATTCATATAGATTACGGTGGAAATATATACAAGCTTCTTCAATTTGCAATATTATTTGGTGGAGGTATTGATGCCTCTAGATCTAGTGGAAAAGGTATGGATGCCTTTGGCTTCATTGATGGAGTTAATGATCCCTTTGGCTTCGATGGTGGATCAACTAGTTGATGTATACTCAACATATATTATGTGTTTTTCATATCTTGTTGATGTTGATGTATAAAGGGTTGATATTGTTAATGTATATTTATATGTTTTTTTATGTCATGCTGATGTTGTTTGATTTATAAAATGTATTGTGTGTCAGTGATCTAGATTAGAGATGCAATATAATGTTTATTTCTATCTAAAATTATTTAGTGTCATTTTCAATATAGTAATCATTTAATCTCTTTATATAATGTTTAACCAATTTAACTATCTAACAATGCATTAGTTAAAATTATGATAACTTTTAATATATTGCAATACATTAAAGTATGTATTTGAGATTGATAATGAACTTGACTTTCTTCTATGTTTAAAAAAAGATAATTTTACCTAACTTTGAACTTAATTTTATCTATATGTGACTTTAATGAAATGATAATGCTATTAGTTATAAACTTAGATTTATGTAACTTTAAACTTGATGTTGATGTTGACGTATTTTATGTTGAAAATGTTAATGTATATTTATATATATATATTCATGTCATGTTGATGTTGTTTGATACATACATTATGTTGTACGACAACGATGTAAATTAGAGATGCTGTAGAATGTTTAACTCTAGTTATAATAATTTAATTTCAAAGTTATATTATAAATTTTTATATGTCAATACAAATCATTCACAAGATCCTATATGAAAACATGATATAATGATGCAAATGTAACGCCTATTTTAGAAGAGTTCTCATAACTAGTTAGGAGTTCATATTATATCATTACTTTTAGAAGTCAATTGTTGCATGACTCAAATGATATGCAACTTGGTTTTAAAATAACTATTGCAAATCTTGTACATACTATGTTAATTTTAACAAACATTTAGATCCCAACTTAGATTTGATTGTTTCTTTAGATATAATACATGCTATTATCCATCAAAAAAATTAAAATAAATTAAAAAAAGTTCCCATAAGTCAAAATAGCCATAATACTCAAGATAAACTAATATCATCTTTAAAGTAAAGAATAAATATGAATCTCCTAACATTATTCCACTCATAAAAACACAATATGTGTATGTTCATATACAACGAAACATCCTTAATACAAAGTATACAAAAAGTAAACTAAATAGATATTTGATTTTGTGTTTTAAAGATTAGAGCTTAGTTATGATAGTGGTTTTGATTGATTTGGATTTACAAACATAAATTTACAAGCTCCCATATGAATACATGATATATTCAATAAGATATTTTGTATAGTTTTCAATACAAACTTAAGTTTCAAATTTTTCAAGCACATAATGGTGATTGTGATCACCATACAATTTAGGGTTATAACTTTCATGTCAAAGTTATATTATAAAATATTTTATGTCAATAAAAATAATTCATAAGCTCCCATATGAAAACATGATATAATGATGTTAATGTAACTCCTATTTTGCAAGGCTCCTCATATCTACTTAGGATTTCATATGACATCCTTACTTTTAGAAGTAAATTGTTATGTGATTCAAATGATATGCAATTTCTTTTAAAAATAATTATTGCAAATGTTGTACATACTATGTTAATTTAACAAACTTTTAGATCCAAACATATATTTGATTGTTTTCTAGATTGAATACATTAATAAATTATAGCATTTTTAAAGGAAATAATAAATATGAATCATTTAAATATTCCACTCATAAAAACACAATTGGTGTACGTTCTTATACTACAAAACATCATTAATACAAAGTATAAGGGATTTGAATTTATGTGTTAAAAATTATAACTTAGTTATGATAGTGGTTTGGTTGTTTTGGATTTACAAAATTTGTTAAGGTTTCGTTATAGCGGTAAAAGGACTTTGTGGTTATCAGGTCTAGAGATTATAGAAGGTGATGAATGGGTTAGGTGTCATTATAATTAGGGGTTATAAGGAATATGCAAAGGGAATGGATACGGGTAATAGGAGTTCTATTGATTAAGAGTTATAAGGGGTGCAAATATAATGGGTTTTTGAGTTATATGAATAAGGAATTATATGGATTAAGGTATTTATAGGTTTGTAATTATGTATCACATGAGTTAGTCATTATAAGGGTAGGGGTTATACTCATTACAGGTTATCGAGGTTAGGATTTATTGGTTAGGTTTAATGGGTTATATGGGTTAGGGATTAAGAGTTGAGATTATAAGTTTAATATGGTGATAGAGATTGGAGGTTATAATGGTTGGTTAATAATGGATATAGAGGTTAGGTGATGAATGCGTCATATAGTTTTATAGTCTACATATATTGTGGGTTATATTTATCAAGGTTAGATGTTACAGAGGTTGTGGTTTAAGGTTATACTAGTCAAAGGTTATGAAAATTATGAGTTGTGGAAATATGGGTTGTAGTGCTTAAAGGTTATAAGAGATATATTGGTTACAAATTATGGGTTATATGGATTAAAGTTTGGAATATAATGGTTCAAATAAGTGGTTATAATGTATATGTGGTAAAGTGGTTAGGGAATATTTTTGAAGGCTTATAGCGGTAATAAGTTATAGGATTTATGAGTTATAAGGATACATATTTATATAAGTTAAGATTTAGGCATTATAGGAGATAGACAGTAGGTCCTAACAATTAGTTATATATAAATGTCGAGATTATATAAATAAAGGGTTATAAGTATAAGGGGTCAAGACATATATATGTTACATGGATTATGGATGATAAAGTTATAAGGGCCAGGTGTTATATGCACGAGTGCTTGATAGGTTCAATGGATATAAGTAATATTTATTAAAGAGGTTATGATTTATGGGTTATAGGTGTTATGTGTTATATGGATTATGACCTATAAGAAATAAGGGGCTACAGGGGGTAAGGGTCAAGGGCTATATAGGTTAGAAATGAATAAGGGGTTATAGGGGTAAAGGGTCAACATATTGTTGGCAAGCAACACCCTTTTCACCCTTTTATATTGTTTTAATCAATAAAAATAGTGAACAACATGTATCTTTATGAATTATTCAAAAATTTATAAAGAGTGCCTTCACAATCTGTGATTCTGAAGCTACTATTAATTGTGGAATATCCATTACATTAGTGAAAATCAATTACGAGCATATCATTTTGGATAGTTGATGTTGTCATTGAAAATTCATTTAACAGCCCCTAAATCAATTCTTTTTATATTCATTTTTTCTTCATTGAATTTAAATTACAACCTGCTAATATCATTTCACAGCTAAGCTAAGTTTTGCATATATGATTTTCAATCTTATCCTTTTATATAGGTTTCTCATGATTAAATATTTTAAATTTCATTAGGATTTCAATAATTTGATTGATAATATTAGGAAAAATATTAAGAAATTAACTTCATGTTTTATATATTGTTATTAATTTGTTATAACATGAAATTTCTAAAATCTATGTCTAAAATTAAACATTTAAATCCTATGAGACGTAATAAACAAATAATCAAACTCCTATTCGAATTTTCACTTTGGCTACGATAAGCATGCACGCAAATTAAGATTACACACCATATGGTATCTATCCTAGATGGGATTTGATACACGAATCATTAAATCTTGGACACTTGTTGATCATATTACAAGTCGTGTCATTTCATCATATCCACGAATATTTGAAAGGTCATTACCATTTATGATATATGTACAAAACATGATTTCGTTTTTTGTGTATCATTGCGGTTTTGATCTTTGCACCATTCACCTCATTTACCAAATCTTACAATGAATTGGGTAACCTTTTGGATGCATGGGTTGTTGAAGATAGGGTTTTTACAGGATAAAGGGTTAACCTGGTGCATAGTATCCAATAGAAAAAACCATTACCCTTACTATTTTCTTAGTATAGCCATGATGGCACCTTTATGCAGGTTCGAGCCAGTTGGTAGTGAATTGCTCGACATTGAACCAGATGCAACTCGGTTAATTGACAAAGTTGGATGGGTATATTTTTTTAGGAGTTTTGATGGACATAATCTTGAGGTGACTCATCGATTTTCCTTATCTCTGAGGGAAAATGTTGCATAGGTTGGGGATTTTCGTTTTGTTATCTCTGAGGATTTCATAGCCAAAGCAACAAATTTACCTCATACTGGAGAAAATTGGTTCAAACGAGGGGAAATAGATAAGACCAAGTGGAAACAATTCTTATTACCTTTACCTGCAAATTTCGATGACAAATTCGGGTTCCCTGCAAAATTATTAAAACCCCAGTGGCAGCCTTTGCTTCAACTGATTATCAGGTACATAACTTGTGATGGTCATTTTTCCTGTATGCATTATTATCATCTAAGGTTGTTAATGGTGTTTATAGGTTCTAAGTTGAGTTTACCTTGCTTTCTATTAAATAGCTTAGAAAAAATGGCACATACAGTTCAGAGCACTATAAAAAATTGTGATCATACACTGTTTCATCATGATTTAATTAAAATGTTGGTTCAATATCAAATGGCGTTAATTGGCAAAAATTGAGATCAATTTCTAGCTGAGAATGGTTTTGGTCCAACTGAGTTTTGGCCTCCTGTTGTATCTAGATTTTGACAGAAGAGAAGGAAATTCTAAGTTAGTGAAGCCTCTGTATTAATGTCAACTCTAAGGATTTAAGTGACAGTTAACCGATTCTATCAAAATATTAAGTGCTAACGTGAAAAAGGGTAATCATATGACAATTGGTGGGAGTTCTGTTGTTTCTCTTCCTGCTCTAATCGATGAAATACCTATCCAAAAGCTTAAGACATTTGTTGTGTCCCAAAACACAGATTCTACCTTGTTTGATAAGCTCAAACCTAAGTAAAGAGATTCAATCTCTGCAATTGCTCGTAGATTCACTTGGAGTATGGAAATGATAATAACTCCTGTGACATTTCAACAGCAAAAAGAAACGCCATTAGTTGAAATCGTCAGTGAGGATGAAAATATGTTTCCAAGTCATGAAATCAATCAAGATGATGGATATATTAAAAAGAGTTGTGAAGAAAATAATCCTATGATCTATTCGCTTAAGAAATGTTTTCACATTCTAGAAGCAATAAGAGTCTTCAAAAAACACTTAAACATGCTTTTAGAAACAAGATATCTCGATTGAAAGATAAGGTTGAACAATTAAATGCCAATGCATTAGGTAAGGATGAAGAAATCAAAACACTAAAAGGAGAATTGGTGGTTTGGGTAAACAGGTGGCAGTATCTAAAGCTAAAAAAAGATAAATACAAGGCTGTCAAGATATCCCTCACTGTAACTAATGAGAGATTACTTAAACAATTTGAGCAATAAAAACTTAAAATTGTGAAATTGCAGGCCAGGATATCCGAGGCAAGGAGAGCTGCAAAATTACAGATTTTGGCTTGAAATTTCTCTTGTTACAGTTAAAAATGTTTTTGATTTTAACAAGTAATAATAGATGTTAATTAGCATACCCACAAAATCATAGATTCTGTGGCCATGTTTAAATTTCAATTGCAGTTTTTAAAATTTTTAATACCATTTTAAATGAAATTAATGAATTGTTAATTGGTTATTACAGGTGGTTATTTTGATGCGTTTTGATAATGGTTGTTGTTAGAGACAAGTGAATCTTACTACTAGGTGTCACCCTTTGCGATGACTTGTATGGAAGGTGTCTATGCTAGATACATTTTGATTTTGATGTTGTTACTCTCACGAAGAGTTTGCTACCAGATGATGGAACAATTTATCCTTTCAAGGATCTAAATGCCAGGTGTTTCCTGTGTATTGCATGGATGCATTTTCGTGGATGATATTACTATGAATCTTTTTAGTAGCTATTAAAACAATTGCTCTTTACAAGGATTTAGATGCTAGTATATTCCTTTGAGGAAATTTTGATCAAACGAAATGATTATGTGTATCGTTTGTTTTAATTGCTTGACAGTTGTTAAAAACTAGATGTCTATTTTTAGAGATTAGTTGCATAGAATGTTGAGGGTAGTTGATTAGTTTTTTTTATATAAACCATGAGAATCACCTTAAAAGGGGATTCGAGTAAGACTAAGAAGAATGTACATTAGATTTAAAGTTATAAAGTGCCACAAGTTTATGTTGGAATTGATTTCCTGTGATTTTGTGTCATGCTACTTGTTCCAAAAATGGTATCGTTTTTTGAATTCAGTTTTTGTGAATATATAAACATATTCTCCTTATTTCATTTACAATTATGCTTTGATATAATTGTGTGAATGTTGATTGAATTACTCAAATCATAAACACAATTTTGTATTCAATATTAATATTGTATTTGTCATGTTTGTTAATTTTCATTAATTAAACTTGACTGTGTAATATTTTTATATTAGCTTAATAATTGATATATCTGTATTTTTACAGGTATACAATTGAGTAGTTAATCATTTTTAAAATGCAAATATTTAAATGTTAAATGTTAATTGTTCTTTGGCATTTATGTTTTAGAATAATAAAATAATTATTTATTTTATTGTTCTTTTATCATAAAATATTATTGAACAAAAAAGCTATTTATAATATTAACTTTGATTGTTTTCTTTCATAGTTATATTATTTGACTTTTCTGTTATTTATATTGTCAATAGACTCTTAACATAGATGATAGTTTTTGCTCTTGGCCAAGATAGGATTCAATAGTTTAGATTAAATTTTAATTTTTCTATTTCTGATTTAGTAGTTGTTAAATATAGTTTATATTTTAGTTGGTTATCTTTCATCTTTTTAAGCAATTTCGATAATAATTCCTAAAAAAAATTAAACATAGACCCTCCTTAAGAGAGGAAAACAGAGGTTAGACATAGACAATTATTTTTGATTTAGTAGTTGTTAAATAGAAATTTTTATTTTAAATAGGTTAATGTAACTTGCAGATAATAAATAGTTTTAATTTAGTAGTTTCATTAAAGTTTAGTGTAGCGTTTAGTTTGTTATTTATCTTAGGATACACTTTTTCTAAGTTTAAGTGTTAGGAATCTCCTTAAGAGAGTGAAACTTAGATGGTAGCAAGACCACAACCTGCGAGAATAAACTAATTCAAACACACCAGAAGTTGTGGTAAGTGACTTGTGTGGGTTGAATCTCATCAGTTGGCCTCATTCAGAAAATATGACCAACAAATGGTGCTAAAAGGAGAGATTGAAATTATTAATAGTTGATAATGTTTAAAACCTTGTCACTAGTTCATGTCCTTTACCAATCAACGAACATGATAATAATGGTATTTTAGATACTTCAGGTTTTCCACAAATCGAAATCAGTGATTCCTTATTTGTAAATGTTGTTAGAGAGAGATTAGAACGAGATCATGCTTCTTCTCCTTAAACTCCACATAAAATCGAACAAGCTTTAGGAGAATCTAGAAGTGTTCTCACTAGTATTTATTCTCAAAAGACTGGTATACCCCCTATTGATTTCGGTTTACCTAATAGGACTAGAAATAACACATCATCTTCTACATATCAAGAGTTAGGATTAGGAAGCCCAAATTATTAGTTCAATCCTTCATCAAGAGGGATTACTAAAACCAACACTGTAAGAAGGCTCATTCCTTCCAATAATTCTGGTCAACCACCTTCTTCTCTCGATTCTCCACTTAATAGTCCAAGACCTAGTGATTATAGTAATTCTTTGGATTCTGAAGAAGCCAATATGGCAAGAATAGGAGGATGTAATCCACCTAATCCACCAAATGCTCAATTACCTTGGTTAAGGAGGAGTGCAGTTGCAGTCCCTGGAGTACAACATCCATTTCCTAAACATCCAGATAAACGTCTCCCTAAGTTCAACTCGGATAATAAGGAACCTGTTGAAAATCATATTTATAAGTTTATTCTTATTGTTCAAACCATGAAGATGTAGTTTGTTGTCTTTTCCCATTAACATTTGAATGAAAATCACCAGCATGGTATTTTTCTTTGGTTCAAGGATCTATAACAAACTGGGTAGAACTTAGCCAAGCATTTCTAGATAAATTTGGAGAAGATAAAATACCTGTTGCCTTAGCTTGAGAGTTATTTCGCATAAAAATAGATAATAAGGAGTGAATTAAATATTTTCATCATAGATTTTTAACTTCGAAAAAAAAATACTCACTGCCTCTCAACCGCTAGAAGATATTATTATAGAAAATTATGCTTCGACATTACCAAAATATTTAGGCATGCTTGTTAAACAAGACAACAAGGTTTCACTTGTTGAAACCTTTGAGGAGACCATCAAAGTTTTAAAAAAAAACTTTGACATATGAACCTGAAAGAAGTGGGAAAATTGACACTTTTCCTCGGAAAAGGACTGAAAAATCATATTCAGAAAAAGACAAGGCATTTGATGTTGAACAAATTCAAAAATATATCAGAGCATTAACAAATGAAGTAGTAGGATTAAAGAAAAATTTAGAAGCATCCTCTTCTAGACGGTTCTTTAGAAATCAATTTAGGCAAAATACTGCTAGTAATAAAACAAATCCTCCTCCTGATGTAGCAGTCAATGAGGAGATATTTAATACTATTCGAGCAGTATTGTCTATGCCTGAATTCTCTTCAAATCAAGAAGTAGTTGATCAACAACAAGAATAAAATTATGAAACTGAAAATGAACCTCCAGAACAAGAACAACAGTTGGTTGGGCACTTTTGGGATAACATAGTAAAGAATGTTGAAAGTAAGTATCCTTCTTCAGGACACCATCCTTATAATACTCGAAGTAAAGGATTAACAGGTAGTCCTGGAGCATCAAGTTCAAAGTTAGCTAAAGGAAATAATACTCCTCCACCTACCAAACAATATCTTCCCATCCAAAATACAAAAAAGTTGGATCTACAATATGATACTATAGAAGATTTGAAAAAGATTCGTGTAAATATTAGTATGTATGATCTATTTCATATATATCCTATCATCTAATGGTCCTATTATAACTCCTTTGATGAATTTGCCTATTCAAAATACTCAAGGTAATGTGACTGCTAGTACTAATTCCAATCATGAATTAATGTATAAGGATAAAGGAAAGTTAGTAGCTGATAAAACCTCATTGATAGGTAAAAATGCAAAGTCTACTGCCCCTCCCTTTCTTCTCACATTTGAAATTTATAATAGAAATGTACATAACTATATGGTTGATTCTAGAGAATCATCCAATGTAATTCCTTTGTCTGTTTGTCGAAGGCTAAATGTAAAATAAACTCCGTGTGAAACTCAAATTACACAGTTAGACCGGTCAAATGTGAAGGTTTTAGAAGAGATAAAAAAACGTACTAATTAGGCTAGTAGGTAACCCATCAATTTATCAAATTATATACATTGTTGTTGCTAACATTCCTAATGCTTATGGGTTGTTTTTGAGCGGAAATTGGTCACAAAATCTGAATGGTTTATTTTCAACTGATTGGTCAAACTTATGGCTACCTAAAATTGGTAAAGCTAATTAGATCAAAATAGGGAGAGAAAGATACTTGAAGCATACTGTAACAGATCTACATGATCCAAATGAACCTATGTTGTTTTCTAATTCAATCATGAGAAATTACACTTATGAGCTAAATTTTTGGAATTTTAAGGCTGGAAATTCTCCATTTATAGGTATAAAACAACAATATGAAATTTCAAAATTCACTTACATTCAACCTAATTTTGCATTACATAATTCCGTAAATAATGTAGAAAATCAGAATTATGTATATATGAGTGACAATAAGGTAATTGTAAATAATTTACCTTGGACACTCTATTTTGATGGGTCAAAATCAAAAGAAGGAGCATGAGTTGGTTTCCTTCTAATTGATCCAAAAGGAAACAAAACATGTATAGTTTGTAGATTAGAATTTGAATGTACTAACAACATAGCCGAATATGAGGCTCTTATCCAAGGTTTGAAGAAATATTTAGATATTAAGATCAAGGTACTGGTGGTATATGGTGATTCTGAGATCATTGTACGACAGGTACGTAACTCAATTCATTGCATTTTCGAACATCTTAAGGATTATCAAAAGGAGGTATGGAACCTTATTTCAAATTTTGAAGCTTTTAATATTAATTCCATTCCTAGATTTCAAAATCAAGAAGTTGATTTGTTAGCTAATGTAGCTTCTAAATTAGGTCCATCTGAATATTTTCCACCCAATACTTTTTCAATTGAGTTAATTTTTAGACCATCGATTCCTGACAATATCACTAAATCGTTTGTTTTCGACGATGATTCATAGATATTATACTTCTTGACCAATGAAGATACCTTCAGGGATTCTGTTATTGATGAAATCACTCACGATGAAGACTTACAATTTTTTTTGATAATACATCATCATTGCTCGATAGAAAAATCTATTGACACAGTAAAATCTATACCTAACTTTGTTTTGATATTGGAAAATTTTTATGATCTTCATGGAAAATTTAAAGCAGTTCCTAATTGTAAAACAAATTGTTCCTGCTTAAGGTATGAAACTAGAAATTTAGGGACAAATTCCAATCGGCAACCAGTTAACTTAGGAAAAAATTGTACTCCCTTAGAAAAATCGGATTTTGTAAAGTTATTCAAAGAATATGTAGTTATTTTTGCATGGACATATGATGACCTAAAAGCTTTCAATCCACAAATCATGCAACATATTATCCCGATGAAACCTGCTGCAAAAACTTTTCAGTAGAAACTTAGGAAAATACATCCAACACTCGAACCAACTGTTAAAAAGGAATTGAACAAAATTTTTAGTGCCAAAATCATTTTTCAAGTACGCCACACCCAGTGGGTAGCCAAATTGGTTCTAGTTAGGAAGAAGAATGGGGATATTCAACTTTGTGTTGATTTCCATAATCTTATTAAATCTTTTGAAAAGGATAATTATCCAGTTCCTCCCACGAAGAAAATCCTCCAAAAATTTTCTGGATCTGAGATGCTGTAATTACTTGGTTTTTCAGGTTACAACCAGATTCTAGTCTCTCCTAACGATCAACTTAAAATTGCATTCATAACTGCACGAGGAACGTATGCTTACCGAAATATGCCTTTCGGTTGGATCAATGCAGGAGCTACTTTTCAACGAGCAATGGGCATTGCTTTTAGGGGATTAAACAATAATTTAGTAGTGGTTTATTTGGATGATGTTGCGGTGTTTTCTAAACATCGAATTGACCATGTCTCTCATCTTAAAAGGGTTTTTGAACGTTGTAGAAGATATGAGATATCATTAAAACCTAAGAAAACAATATTTGTGGTAATCCAAGGAATTTTATTAGGTTCTGTAGTATCTAAATATGGGATCATGATTGACCCTCAAAGAACTCATGCTAAATACAAAATCACTTATCCTTCTAGTAAAAAGGACATGCAATCTTTTCTAGGAAATATTAGTTTTGTAAGAAGATTTATATCTAATTTCTCTAAAATCATTCGTCCTTTGCAAAATATGATAAAAAAGGATGCAAATTTTAGTTGGGGTAATAATGAAATAGAGTCATTTATTTCAGTAAGGATTTTATACTTTATACTGTCGCTTCAGATACTTCATGCATTGTTGTATTAACTCAACATAATCTACAAAATTATGAAGTCCTATATCTTTTATGAGTTCTAACTGCAAAGGAGCTCAGTTAAACTATCATGAAGTTCATAAGCAAACATTTGTTGTTTTCAAATCAGTAAAACACTTTCGACCTTATCTCTTAAAATTCAGAACTAAAGTAATTGTCCTGTATTCTATAGTAAGAAATATTTTTATGCAAAAATATTTAGGTGATAAAAGATCCCTTTAGATGATAGCCTTACAAGAATATGATATGGAGATAAAACCCTACGTAGTGGTTCGAGTACAAGTCCTTTGTAAACTTGCAGCTTAGTCAGCTCAGTTGCCGAAAGATAATTCTAATGATAACGTAGATGAATCCTTTTTAAAAAGGGAAGACTATTTCTTCCCTCCTACGCAAGCCTTCCTGGTATTCTGACAAGAAAATTCTTCTTGAAATAGGTAATACCCCATATAAATTAGAACCAAAATAGAGAAGGGCCTTAATACTAAAATCGACTGCTTATCAATTGATTAATAATGTCCTTTTTAGAAAAAAACTCTGATGGTGTATTATTGCATTGTTTGGATAATGATGAAACTGAAACAATTTTAAAGGAGTTATACTCTAGTCCAACAGGAGGTCATTTTGGAGGAGAAACTACTGTGCATAAAATATTAAGATCCAGTTATTATTGGCCTAATTTGTTTCAGGATTCATATGCGTATGCTAGAAAATGTCAATATTTTCAAACAACTGCAGAAAGGGTTAAAAAACCTGCATTTCCACTTCAACCAAATTCGGTTGAACGACCATTCCAACAATGGGGTCTTGACATAGTAGGTCCAATCAACCCTCTGTCATCCATGCAACACAAATATGTCATCACTGCAATGGACTATTTTACCCGGTGGGTAGAATCTGCACCTTTGAGAGTAGTGAACACGAGTCAAGTTGTGTTTTTCTTAGAATCTTGTATTATTCCTCAATTTGGTGTACCCGAGTCTCTTGTTTTTTTATAATGCTTCTTACTTTTCCTCTGTTGAATTAACATAATTTACTTTGGATAAAGGAATTAGAGTCGGGTACTCTACAAGTTATTATCCTCAGGATAATGGCTTGGCTGAATCTAGCAACAAAAACTTACTCAAGATTCTAAAAAAAACTATTGCTACACATCATTGAAATTGGCACACAACTCTACATAATGCACTTTGGGCAGATAGAGTAACCCTGAAGTCCTCAATAGGAAATTCACCTTTATTTCTTGTTTATGGAACATAAGCCATTTTACCTCCTAATCTATTTTTACCTTCTCTACAGTTGGCACAATCGATCCAAGATGAAAATTGTTCAGCTATAGAGAAGAGAATAAATACTCTGATAAAATTTGAAGAACATAGAGAAAATGCTAAACAACACTTTGTAAAAACTTGGTTTGACTAGGCTTTAGCTTCTAACAAATATTTACAGGTGGGAGATTTGGTGTTGAAATGGGACAAAGCCCATGAAGACAAAGGTGAACACACAAAATTCCAACGCCTTTAGTTAGGTCTTATATCATTTCTGAAAAGTTAGGCCCAAGTACTTTTCGACTAAAGACTTTGGAGGGTAAGCTCGAAACCTTTCCGGTAAATGGGTCGATTCTTAAAAAATATTTTTCGTAATTCTGTCAATTTTTTTTTAATTTGTATGTAATTTGTTTATAATTGTACAACATTCTCTTCTTTTAGTTTTTTTAATCTTCTCTGGACATTCATGAAACATATTTTATGTACAGTTTAACTTTTTCTTACTCTTGCTTCAAATATTTTATCTGTAAATATCCTCAAGTCATTCAAAGTTAATTCTATTTAAAGATTGATTTTCATAAATCGAAAAAATCACTACTCTTCACAATCTTTAAAGCTTTAAGTGTACATATTCTTATCAGAGAGGGTATTTGTAAAGAAATAAAACCTGGTAGTTGAATTTAAGTTTGTTCATATATTTTGAGTAGTTGTGATAAAGTTTAGTCTTTTAATTTGCTTAGACTAATCACATCTTTTAAGATATGAAATCAACATGTTATAATATTATAATATTTGTAAGTATGATTAGGGTTAATCATATATAGTTTGTTTCTTTATAGTAAACATAACTAGTTAGTTACCTTTTCAAAACTTGGTACTTAGAAAATCTTTATCAATCTGACTTATCATTCATCTTGAAGCTTATTTGCAATCTGAAAAATTTCTTGATTTGTTCCATTCATAAATTTATGATGATATAAAATTGGGAACGAGAGGTCTCAGTAATGAGCTGGTCCGATCAGGATCATGAACAGCATTGGTATGACATTACCAAGAAATTTGGTAGTGGATCTTGGTTATTTAATCAAGAGATAGGGGGTCTCAGTAATGAGCCATTTGATTCATTTTCTGGTGATGTTTTTGAGTGACGATGTCTTTTGGTTACTAAGCCAGGACAATGATTCCTTCTTTTATCTAAAAAAAAAAGAAGAAGAAAGGAAAAAGAAAATAAATAAATCAATTCAATAACTCGAACATATTTCAGAAATTTTTCAGAGAAGTGAATAGCCGCATATTTAAACTGATGATTTGGATTTTCTTTATTTTGATTACTTTGTTTTAACAGGATAATCGTTTAGTTCATATTTAAGAAAATATTTATTAACAGCTGATAGGATGATTCTAAAAATATTTACAGATATTAATATCATTAGATACTGGGTTTTATCAGATTGAGGATTTCTGATCTTTTCAAGCAAATCTTAAGATTATGTTTTGCACAGTTATTTGAGATAATATGGGTAGAGATAACTGGTTTGCCTATGTATGTCACCATGTTTTGGCAGGCAACAACCTTCTCACCCTTTTATATTGTTTTAATCAACAAAAATAGTGAACCACATATATCTTTATGAATTCTTGAGAAATTTATAAAGAGTGCCTTCAGAATGTGTGATTATGAAGGTACTCTTAATCGTGGAATATCCATTACATTAATGAAAATCATTTGCAAGCATATCGTTATGGATTGTTGAAGTTATCATTGAAAATTCATTTAGCAGCTGCTAAATCAATTCTTTTTATATTCAGTTTTTCTTAATTGAATTTCAATTACAAACTGCTAATATCATTTCACAACTAAGCTAAGTCTTGCATATATCATTTTCAATCTTATCCTTTTATATAGGTTTCTCATGATTAAATCTTTTAAATTTCATTAGGATTTCAATAATTTGATTTATAATATTAGGCAAAATATTATCAAATTAACTCCATGTTTTATATATTGTTATTAATTTGTTATAACATGAAAGTTATAAAACCTATGTCTCACATTAAACATTTAAATCCTATTAGAACTATACTATAAACAAATAATCAATCTCCTATTCGAATTTTCACTATGGCTACGATAAGCATGCATGCAAATTAGGATTACACACCATATGGTATCTATCCTAGATGGGATTTGATACACGAATCATTGCATCTTAGACACTTGTTGATCAGATTACAAGTCGTGTCATTTCATCATATCCATGAATATTTGAAAGGTCATACCATATATGATATATTTACAAAACATGAGTTCATTTTCTGTGTATCATTATGGTTTTTATATTTGCACCATTCGCCTCATTTACCAAATCTTACAATGAATTAGGTAATGTTTTGGATGCATGTGTTGTTGACGATAGGGTTTTTACAAGAGGAAGGGTTAACCTGCTGTATAGTCTCCATTATAAAACACCCTTGGGCTTTACTGTCTACTTAGTATATCCATGATGGCACCCTTATGCAAGTTCAAGGCGGCTGGTAGTGAATTACTCGACATTGAACTAGAGGCAACTCGGTTAATTGATAAAGTTGGATGGGGAGATTTTTTCAGGATTTTTGATGGACATAATGTTGAGGTGAATCCTTGATTTTCCCTATCTCTGAGGGGAAATGTTGCACGGGTTGGGGATTTACGATTGTTATCTCCGAGGATTTCGTAGCCAAAGCAATAAAGTTACCTCAGAATGGAGAAAAGAGGTTGAAATAAGGGGAAATAGATAAGACCAAGTGGAAACAATTTTGATTACCCTTGCCTACAAATTTTTATGACAAATTAAGGGTTCCCTGCAAAATTCTTAAAACCCAAGTGGCAGCCCTTGCTTCAATTGATTATCAGGTACATAACTTGTGATGGTCATTTTTCCTGTGTGCATTATCATCATCTAAGGATATTAATGGCGTTTAGATAGTCTAAGTTGAATTTACCTTTCTTTCTGTTAAATAGCTTAGAAAAAAAGGCACATATAGTTCAGAGGACTATAAAAAATTGAGATCATCATGTTTCATCATGGTTTAATTAAAATGTTGGTTCAATATCAATTGTCATTAATTGACAAAAAATGGGATCAATTTCTAGCTGAGAATGGTTTTGGTCCAATCGAGTTTTGGCCTCCTATTGTATCTAAATCTCGACAAAAGAGAAGAAAATTCTTTGTCAGTGAATCCTATGTATTAAAACTTGACATCAACTCTAATGAGTTAAGTGATATTCAACTAATTCTATCAAAAGATTTAAGTGCTAACGCAACAAAGGGTAATCATATGACAATTGGTGGGAATTATGTTGTTTCTCAGCCTGTTCAAATCGATGAAATACTTATCCAAAATCGTGAGACATTTGTCGTGTCCCAAAACACAGATTCTATCTTGTTTGATAAACTCAAACCTAAGCAAAGATATTCAATATCTGCAATGTCTCATAAATTCACGAGGAGTATGGCCACGATAATAACTCCTGCAACATTTCAACAACAAAAAGAAACGACATTAGTTGAGATCATCAGTGAGGATGAATATATGTTTCCAATTCATGAAATGAATGAGGATGAAGGATATATTAAAAAGAGCTGTGAAGAAAATAATCCTATGATCGATTCACTTAAGAAATGTTCTCACCAACTAGAAGCAATAAGAGTGTTTGAAAAACACTTAAGAAAGCTTTTAGAAACAAGATATCTCGATTGGAAGTTGAGGTTGAAGAATTACATGCCAATGCATTAGGTAAGGATGAAGAAATCAAAATGCTAAAAGGAGAATTGGTGGTTTGGGTAAACAGGTGGAAGGATATAAAGCTAAAAAAATATAAATACAAGGTTGTCAAGAGATCCCTCAGTGTAACTAATGACTGATTACTTAAATAGTCTGAGCAGCAAAAACTTAAAATCGTGAAATTGTAGGTTAGGTTATCCGAGGCAAGGAGGGCTGCAAAATTACAGATTTCAGCTTGAAAATTTTCTTGTTACAGTTAAAAATGTTTTTGATTTTAACAGGTAATAAGAGTTGTTAATTATTATACCCATAGAATCATAGATTATGTGGGCATGCTTAAATTTCGATTGAAGTTGTTTTAATTTTTAATACATTTTTAAATGAAATTAATGAATTGCTAATTGGTTATTACACATGGCTATTTGGATGTGTTTTGATAATGGTTGTTGTTAGAGACGAGCAAATCTTATTACCAGGTATCACCATTTGCAATGACTTGTATGGTAGGTGTCTTTGCTGGATGCATTTTGATTTTGATGTTGTTACTCTCACAAAGATTTTTCTACCAGATGATGGAACAATTTATCCTCTCAAGTATCTAGATGTCAGGTGTTTCTCGTGTATTGCATGGATGATATTACTATGAATCTTGCTAGCAGTTGTTAAAGTAATTACTCTTTAAAAGGATTTAGATGCCAATACATTCCTTTGAGGATGTTTTGATCAAACAAAACGATTATGCGTATCATTTGTTTTAATTGCTTGATAGATGTTAAAAACTATATATCTATTTTTAGAGATTAGTTGCATAGAATGGTGAGGGTAGTTAATTAGTTTTTTTTATATAAATCATGAGAATCACCTGAATAGGGGGTTCAAGTAATACTAAGAATACTGTACATTGGAGTTCAAGTTATACAAGCGCCACAAGCTTATGTTGGAATTTCTTTCCTATGATTTTGTCACGCACTTGTTCCAAAACTAGTATCATTTTTTGAATTTAGTTTTTGTGGATATCTAAATATATTCTCCATATTAACTTTATTCTCCTTATTTCAGTTACAGTTATGCTTTGATATAATTGTGTGAATGTTGATTGAATTACTCAAATTATAAACACAATTTTGTATTTGATATTATTGTTGTATTTGTCATGTTTGTTTATTTTCATTAATTAAACTTGACATATATGATATTTTTATATTAGTTTAATAATTGATATATTTGTATCTTTACAGGTATACAATTAAGTAGTTAATCATTTTTAAAAATCAAATATTTAAATGTTAAATGTTAATTGTTCTTTCGCATTTATGTTTTAGAATAATAAAATAATTTATTTATTTTATTGTTCTTTTATCATAAAATATTATTGATCGGGAAAGTTATTTATAATATTAACTTTGATAGTTATATTATTTGATTTTTCTATTATTTACACGGTTAATGGACTGTTAACATAGCTGATATTTTTCTCTTGGCCAAGATAGGATTCAATAGTTTAGATTAAATTTTTATTTTAGTTTAATTTTTCTATTTCTGATTTAGTAGTTGTTAAATAGATTTTATATTTTAGTTGGTCATCTTTCATCTTTTTAAGTGGTTTCGATAATACTTCCTAAAAAAAACTTAAACAAAGTCTCTCCTTAAGAGAGCAAAATAGAGGTTAGACAGACAATTATTTTTTATTTAGTAGCTTTTAAATAGAAATTTATTTTAAATAGATTAGCATAACTTGTGGATAATAGATATTTTTAAATTAGTAGTTTCATTAAAGTTTAGTGTAGCTTTTAATTTGTTATTTATTTTAGGATACACTTTTTCTAAGTTTAAGTGTTAGTACTCTTCTTAAGAGAGTGAAACTTAGATTTTAGCAGGACCACAACCTGCGAGAATCAACTAATTCAAACACACCAGAAGCTGCGGTAAGCGACTTGTGTGGGTTGATTCTCCTTAGTTGGACTCATTCAGAAAATCCAGCCAACAAATATGTGTGTGTGTGTGTGTGTGTGTGTGTGTGTGTGTGTGTGTGTCTGTGTCTGTTAGAAAGGAATAAGGGGTTAATGATCAAGAGCTATATAGGTTAGAAATATCATATATGGTAGAGGTTATAATGGTTAGATGATATAAGGGTGAGTAGTTATAATGTTATCATTTATAAGGGGTTATGCGTTAAAGGTGTTAGGGTTTATAATGGTTAATTTTTACGATTTTAGGGTGAAAATTGTTATGTGTTATATTGATTTAGAGTTAGTAATAAAAATGGATGTATGGTTTAGCTGCATATTGGTTACAAGGATTGCACCTTATTAATTAGGGGTTATGGGGGGAATGAATAAGATGTTATAGAGTTTTAAGGCTATATGGGTTAGGGGTTAAAGGTGATAAGAGATCAGATTTAGGGGATTAGGGATTATTGTCGTAATATTGTTTAAGAGTTAAAGGGTTTAAAATTTAGGGAATAATGGTCATAGGGGTTAGGGTTCATATTGATTTTAGATTATAGTGGTTAGATGTGTAGGGATAGTTGCAGTGGTTATGCATTAGGATTTAAGGGATTATATGTTATAGCAGTTATAGAAATTGTATATTATTAAGTTTATATTTCAAGTCACAATGTTTACCTTACCTCCCAATGTCAAATTACATATGCAACAAATAATTTTATAAAACAAACAAAATACAAAACAAAAATAATTATTGAACAAAAACATAATCTACATGTGAAATGATGCAATGCATTTTTCACATTTAATGCACTGACTACCATTTTTATTATTTATTAGAGTCTTACAAATTAATTTAATTTATTTTTTATATGATGATTGCAATTGATTCTTAAATTTTCATACCCAACAAAATAATTGAATACAAAAACATAATTGGCCAATTATAAAATATAACAATTATAAAAAGACCTATCCACAATACAAATGTTGAAATTAAACATGTACATATCACTTTTTTTTGTCATCACCTTGCTTATCTTCCTTACTTAGAATTATAACATTGTTGTTCTCAAAAGTATGTTTCAATCTTGAATTGTGTCTTAATATGAAACACCAATCCCTATCCAACAAATTAAGGTACGCAAATTGTTGGATGTAGTGTTTTGGGAATACATGAGGCTCTTTAGTTTCATCCCTTTTCCTTCTAGAATATATACATATTAGCTCACTATCGTGATATTCTCTTACATTAATCTGATTGAATATATACCACCATTTTCACCTAAAAATAACACATTGGAACGATGAAAAATCTACTAGAATGATCTTTTATATGTTTTCGACATAACCTAGCTTTCCCTTTATTATTTTTCGATCACGAGGGTTAGCATGACTATATTGGTTGACCTTTCTTTCCACTCACAGTTCAATGTGACACACCCATCATCAACATCCGCAGTGGGAAAATGATGTCCATTTACCCACATAGATGGGAACAAATGCACTGATAAAAATGTGGACAAATGACTATATCGTATGTATAACAACTCCAACATTAATAAAAACATGTAGATGTTATAATAAAAATGTGCATTATAGTGGTGAAAATTTACATGAAGATATTATTTTAGAGTTGTTGCAACTGATCCTTATGTTTAGTGCATCTTGTTCACCATGTGAGTAACAATCACATGCGCCATATTTGTCTCTCTGGTTAGCAACCCAACTATTGGGATAAATGATTGGAATGTTTTATTTTAAATGAGAAGGACAAGAAAACGCTTCTACTATTCAACCATCTAAATTATTTCCTATCACTATCCAATTTCCTTCTCTTATCTTCATACAATGTGAGTCACACCTACATTGCTTCCTCCTTGTAAAGAATGAAATGACTTATGGTGTCAATTTTTTAAATCACTATTGTACTTATGAAATAAAAACGAATAGTATGAGATCAAATATATATTATCAAGTTCAATGTAAAATAGTTACTCTGTAGATATTTGACAAAATATAAGTGATTTAATCTTTATCATGTACCTTGTTTTGTTTGTTTGGAGTAGCTTCCCTTCCCTTTTGTCCTCATCCTATTAGTTTCCTCAAACCATTTCACCCAATGTATTGTTGATTTGCTTGATGTATTCTCTATCATAATAGAATGAATCATTTATTATGTACCCCTCTATTATATACCCCTCAAGTTTTTCCCTTTATCAAACAAATTCATTCATTTTTTTCATGTATCTCTCTAAGAAGAACATCCAACTACATTATACCACCACAACTAATTCAACCTCATAAACTAGGTGAATTAGAATATGAATGTGCAATCCTACAAAAATTATAGCCAATTCCTTCTCAAACATAAAAAATAATCCTAGCTATCTCTCGATACCATCGTGGAATGCTAGCCATATGAATCTCCTTTAATGTGATTCAATGTACAAATATATGCTATTTACATATGGCATGCCACATGTCGTGAGAGATGTCATGGTTCACATAGTAATGCATGAGCAAAGGATAATGTCATTACAAAATAAATGCATACAAAATTGCATGCCATAAAATGGCAAGTGCATAATATATTATAACCTACACTGCAAAAAAAATCATTTGTTTGACCTACATACTATTAGAATGTTCATATGGTCATGTGATTTCAACCTCGTCAAATGATCCTCTACACTCAATTAATGTCGCAGAGTAAACCCATAAAAAGAAGGCACCTTCGCACCCAATATAATTTCCTTCACTGGAGAAAGATCATCTTTCTTCAAAATACATGGGACATCACCTTCTTTAAACGATCAAGAGGGATCGACGCCTACTCTACTTTCTTTTCTTGGACTATGTTTATTTTTACTATTTGAAGAAATAAGATCTCTTCTAACACTCGGTGTGTTTCTTTTTTTCAATGATATGTGTCTCGATAATGAATATGAAACATATTTTAAGTAAATGCATGGGATCTAGTAATTGGGAAATCCTAATATGCTCCTAATATGGAAGATCATAAAATACATATTTTATTTTCATCCAAATGGGCATTTTCTAAACATATGTGTCAAAAAAAATTAGGATCATTGAACATATGTTCTCTATTTGAATTGAGAATTTCTTTAATTTCCTTCTTCTTCTTTGCGTCATATGCCATAAGAAAATCAGTTGTATCATCATTATCTTATATAAATGTACTCTTATGGGAGGAATTCCCTCAAGAAATTATACACTGTATTTTGTAGGTTGATGGACCACCTAGATTTTACAGATGTTCAACAACATTTGCATCCATGATAGCCTCTTGTTGGAATACCTACGATGTTATTGTATGCAAAGCACATTAGCATTCAGAAATACAGTTGCAACAAATCAACTATGCCAAATATGTTACAAAGTTAGAAAAAATAACCAACACACTTACCAGAGCAAACTCCTAATCCTGAATAATCATACATGTTGTACACACATATTCCATGCAACATCAAATACCTCTCCCTTGGGATGGGTATCGAAATATCATATATAGGTATCACTTCCCATAATTTCTTCAATTCACCAATCAATGGTTGTAGGTAGACATTCATATTATCCTCTTGCCTTCTATTAGGGATTATAAGAGCCATCACAAGATGTTAATTATTCATGTTCAACCATAGTGGGGACATTGTTATTTATCACTACTACTGGACAAACAAAATAGTTGTTGTTTTTGGAGGGAATACAAATTAATTCCATCCATGGCTATGCTCAACCAAAGGATCTATACTTCATTCTTGATATTATTGGGCCATGTATCATCTATATGCTTAATGACTAATGAATCTGTTGGGATTCACATAACTCATGACTTACTTCTATGCAAGGCATGCCACCCTTGCAACATGACTAATTCTTTGCAATGAAAAAACCTTTGAATCCTTGGGATTATAGGCATGTGCCTCAATATCATATGAGGAGGACCATGCCCTTTACCTCTGTTTTTTTCTTATTTCCAGTACCTCTCATACCCACATTATGGACATGTCTCTTTATCTACATATTAACCTCTATACAAAATACAATCATTTGAACATGCATGATATGATATATACTCAACAATCAATCTTTTCAACATTTGATTTACCTATTCGCAGTTTCCAGGAAAGACATTGTCACTCAAAAGTACCTTACCTTTGAATAGCCTATAATTAGTGGGAAATATAAATGTATAAATGTAACTATCATCAATAATTCATAAAATTGATAATTCTCAAAGTTAATTGTGTCACAATATTCCTCAAATTATAGGGGACTTAACAGATAGTTACCTCAAAAGTGTTGAGAAACATGCACCTGACATACCATACATTGCTTTCAAGTTGCACAATAACATTGTTGTCCCTATTTGGGTAGACTTTGACCCATGTCCAAAAAGAAGGGTGGTGGAAACATACTTCAATATTTCGAAGAAGGGATTAGTGATATGAGCATTGTCCCCTATATCATCTTGTTGGAATGCATGTAACAACATTCCCTCCATGGAACTTGTATCTGGTAAAAAAACATCCATACTAACCTCTATTTCATTGCCTTTATTGTCATCATGTGAAGTCATGTATTGTCAACATGTGAAGAAGTAGTGTTATTGTAGAAATTATTAATTGATAACTTATCACATAGCAGGAATTAAAAAAGTGGTTGATTCAACCATGTTTGGTATGTCTCCTCTTCACTATCTACTTGTTTGGTAGCCTTCTATTGTTTTGACATCAAATTCAGGTGTAATGGAAGATGGTGGATAGGCCGCTTGTCATTAGAATCCTACTTGCAAAAAACATTGAATATTACATCAATGATATTAGTAAACATAATTCAAACATTATACCAAAAACTCATGAGAAGAATGGAATTTTTTTTCTATAGTAAATGTGCAACCAACCACTTTATAAAAGAAAATCTCAAACCAAGCAACATGTTCACATTATTTCCTTTGAAAATATCAAATACAATAAACCAATGATATTTTTTCATACACCCCAAGGAGGCGTATAAAGATAGTGGTTGGTGGTCTATGAAAGTTATAGTTTATAAATAACTCATCACTAGGAGACAATTTATGTATTGCATGCACAACAACAAATATGGATGCTTTATTTTTCATCAAGAACTCCTTTTCATCGAGGTGTTATTAAAATGAAAAAGTTGCACTAAATAATGAGCACCCACAACTATTTATGAACCTTGCATTGTTCCCATGAGTGTGTGGATGGTCAACAATATACGACATGTTCTTCCTAATAAATTTTCCTAAATATTAACCATGCATGCACTTACTATACATGGAAATGTTATGTTTTTTATATTTAACAATATTCAAGTATTGAGAGTGATGATAAATAGGACCACAAATTGGCATAAGTTTTATTGGTTATTTGGGAGGAATGAAGACATGTGAAATTATAAACAATCCAAGATTGGAATCTTCTATTTTGTACATGGAAATCATATAATTATTGCCACATAAGGAAAATCTGGTTCCAATATTGGGCATAAGAAAATAAGACATCCAAATTCCCTACAAAGCATAGTTGTAATAAGGTTGGTACTTACTTTGAAAATGGACAAGAAGAGAGAAGTCATCACAACCCTCCAATAATTAAATTGATATTGGTGTGTACTTAGACATTTTTTTCTCTTACCTTGTACAACTTTTTGGATCTCCTAATAGATATATTTTTAAAATCCCTATATAGTGTGACATTACATTTCTATTATAATATTAGTATTACCTTTATTAGTTGGCTAGGAACCTAATTATGTAAGCTTTAGAATGGTAATGGTACATGTTGAGCCAAAATTCTATCCTATGATTGGGGTTAAGTCATCAACATACTGAGGTGATCTAAATCAGATATAAGGTTGAAATAAAGACAATCTTGACTCAAGAAGATCTGACAAATCTAGTTTCAAAAGTTAGTGAGATAGAAGACTAGATCACCATGTTTATGTAGTTTGATCCTAGCTTTCTTTGCTCCCAAGCTTTTCTTCCAATCTCCCCCCAATAACCTGAAAAACAACTTCACAAACTTCTCAAACCAATAGGCTATAAAACAATAATGAAATTCAAACATAAAGATACATAATCAAAACTTGATTAATTGAATGAATAATCAACACATGAATCACATTTGAGACAACAAGTTGGGAAGGGACAGAAATACAATTTATATTAATAGCAACAAAAATACAATATATATATATATATATATATATATATACCTGATTCTTCCTAGTACCTTGTCTAAATTGGATCTCAAGGTCACTCCTGCTCAATTCTCCACAACTCCTACCCAATCTCTACATGCATAAAAGGTTGAGTATGTTTGAGGGCAACAAACTCAGCACATAGGGATACAAGATCAAATGATGATCAACAATAGGTAAAGGAATGAAGATAAACAAGGGACTAAATCTCTAGAATAGCTTTGATATAAGAAAAATATACCTCAAAATGGCCAAACACTCTTTATTTTATACTTATTAAAGACAATTTCCATCAAGGATAAGGAAGTTACAACTGAGGGGGAAGTGACTAGAACCACCCTAACTCCTCCATATTTTGATTTTTTGAGGGGGAGGAAATCACTTGCAAGTCACTAACAAGGAGAGATTAAATAACAGGAAACCATGCAACAAAGAGATGTTTCAAGTTCTCATGGAAATCACTGGTAATATAAAGGAAACAAGCGATTAAACCATAGGTTGATTTACCTTTTGAAGCGATTTTTATATGTAAATTATTTGGAAAAGTATAAGGATCAATTCCAAATTATTAGGGCCATGCATATTGAATCAAAATCAAGGCCCTTCCATCCATAATTTTCCTTTTGTGTGACAGATAGTCAACATTCTGAAGTTTTATCTCTTGAATTGTTGTCACAGATGGAGAATTGTCGATTTGGGATATAACTTATGCCCCCTAATGTATGAGATTAAAAGGGAACATGATGTCTGAGATACATTATAATATTGTGGAAAGCATAACAATATATTCCAAGAGACTTAACTTCAACATAGTACCTAGAAAAAAAAGGTGTAAGATGATCTGATCCTTGGTAGATATGTCCATAAAGATCCAATACATATGTATGAGTGATGTAACTATCATGGCCACAAAAATACAAAGTGGATCCATGTGATATAGAAACAAGTCATGTCCACAAATGAACACATTGGTGCATGCCTGACAAGTGATCATATCAATAAGAATACAAGGTGGATCTATGCCAAACTAGAGACCATAGACATGAAACAACAAAGTCGATCTATGTCTCGTTAATCATCAGGATGATATTAGAACAATTGAGTAGTGATCCTCCCAATGGTACCAATATTAGCGAAGGTGTGGTACAGTCTTGCGTAACTCGAGTGATATGTAGATACTATTGTTGGCCTAAGGTCTTCCTCCCAAATCGCCTAAATGTATGAATCCTACCCATGTGAATAGATGAGTTGAATTCGAACATGGGGGAAACCATTTGATTGCCGATCATTGATTTATACCATTAACAAACATAAGGGAACCCATTGATAATGATATTTGGTCCCAAGGTACATAGTACATTCTAGCACATGTGAATATACGTTCTTGAAGTTGAACACCTGAAGAATATACCAAAAGGATACATTGATGTATTCCCACTAACCAATAGCTAGGGAATATACTACTAATTACTGCAATGCCCAAGGTACTACTAAAAATCTAGACCTCATTCCCAAAGCAAGATGAGTTGAATTTGATAGGAATAAACCCATTGAAAGCAGTATTAAGGCATCGTCCATCATCCAACATGAGGAGAAGTCAAGGATTGATATAATAAATAACTTATCACTGAGTACATGATGAAACATATTGACACCAAGGAATGGCCAACATATGAGGTCAATTCAACTACAAAATGGTCAACACAAGGTATATCCTTGAACAATGGGCATGACACAATGGTGAATTAAGAAGCTTTGGACATGAAGGGACCAACGATACAAATATGCAATGTAGAAGACATTAGAAGGGTAACCAACTGAAGGAGTAAAAAATCTAGAGTAGGTTTTGTCCTAAGGCCAAAACCTAGGACTCAATTATTGAGAGACTAAAATTGGTGTTTGTTCAAGGAGGACTATAACTTGCTACCACTAGTAAATTGATATTGCAGATCTGTCCCTTTCCTTCTCTCTTTTTAGGTACCTTCATCATTTTTTAATGAGCGTGACAAAGATATAGGAGCGTGCTCAATAATATTTTTTACCTAAAATTTTAACATGTCAAAAAAAGTAAACTCAAATCCTTCTTCATTGTTTAATGATCTCGAAGAAAAGATAGAAGAATGCTTGATAAAATACTATCCCGGGGATTTTTTTCGAGGCTGGGGAAGTAAATGCTCACTGATGTTTTCAATTATAAATAGTTTGAAAAACTTAAAGAAGACTTCGTGGTTGTGATTTTTCATAAATTTAGTCTCCTACATTCGAAAAAGTATAAAATAATACAAGGGAGAACTCTTTTGGCTAGGATTTACTAGAGTATTCCTTTTTCATAATTAATCCAGGTGGTTCGGAAAAGAGTTAAACTTATACTAGATGGATGTCCCTTTAGATACTTTAATGAGTATGAAAGGAACAATCTCCCTTGGACATATTTTCATGTTTAAGGAGTCAAAAAAGAGCTTAAAAAAGACTCCATCTGAGCAAGATCCCTGTAGCCTGGTATATCCAAAATAATGAGAAATAAAGATATGCATTTTCTTCTCAATTTCATGATAAACTATTAAGGATCCCAAACTAACAAAAACACAACATGGGCACCGAAATGGTCAAAAAGGTGCTATATAGGGCGACCCATGTGAGGTTGGTTCAAATTCATGAAAGAACAATGACTTGAATTTATATAAAGAGGGCTATTGTCTCAGTTCATGAATAGTGGTGTTACAGCTAAAAGGGGTAAAAAAAATATTTTAATAGGGAAGACCTATCCTAAATTCCAAAAGTTAAGAGAAAACTTTACATAAGACCACAATTTGAAAAAATCAACCCTTGTTCTTAAGTCCTATCAAAAAATAGTCAAATACTAAGGGTAAAATGTTATTATTAGTTCCAAATATAAAAAATGGGCTCAAAACTATATAAAAGTGGGTAATAATTTTAAATTTTAAAACCATAGAATGAAATGACAAAACAAAATTTCATTCTATTTGTTTTTTACCCATTTTGTGACAAAAAAACCCCTAGATTTTTAGTGTTGGAACCCAAGCGATCTGGCCACCAAATCGACCTATGCTTCCTCCATCTATGTTCTACATCCTTTAAATTTCATTTTCATTGTTTTTTCTGAAAATTTTAGGGTCTATTCGACTATATAAACTCACCCACAATAGTGCATAGTGTAATTGCCGGAAAATAATTGTTGGGTAGTGATTTTTGGGAAAGTTGCTACTATACATATATTTGAAGTGATTTAATTACCACTTGTAGTGAATTGATAATGATTTATAGCATGGGCTTAGAAAAAATCATGTTGTGATGAATCCAATGGAAATTTTATAGGGATGTTGATTATCTGAAGAGAACAAGAGCATGAGGAAATGGATTATGATGTCCTCGGAGATCCATTAACTCTAAATACCTTGCATCATTGTAGTTAATTGAAATTATTACAGGTGTCCAACATTAGATCTCAAAGGATACTTTTGCAAATGCTTATCCACTATTGGTATCTGGATCAAGGTGTCTTTATTATTCAAGGTGAAGTGCTTGAAATTACAGTGGAAGACATATACTTCCTTATCGGTCTATCATGGAGAGGCCAACAAGTAACCCTCAAGGGGTGTGAGCTTGTTCTCTTATTACATGAGTATATCAATATTTACTATGTGGTGGGACAAAGAAAGTAGGTAGCCAACTGTGCATCAATACTATTGCAAGATTTCTAGTAAAAGTAGTGGTTACCATGATCAATAAGGTGGATGGATAAACCACACTTCATTTAGCTACTCAGGGATTCATGTAAGTGGGAGTGGAATGTATAATTGGGACACTTTTTTATTGGAGCACATGCATGTCGGAGAATCTCAAAAACCAATTGACATGTTGCAAGGGGGGACACTCAATAACTTTGGGTATAAAAGCTTACTAGTATCATTATTATTTGTGTGGATCTCGATGATGATCCCACAAGTATCTCTGGAACTCACAGATATGAGAGAGCCAGATATGACTCGATGGATGGATCTATTATACCAACTAGGATGAGGCTCGACCTATATAATTTTATGGTGATCAGTGGAATGCCTGGTGGAGCTGACAGGTTCCAGGGATTGAGGATTCCCATATTTGGGGATTCAAATCTTGTGCTTCCTCCCAGGGTAGTGCAGTGACAAATTGGCAAGTTTCTTTTTTTGATCGTATTCTTTTTTTGTTTTTTGAAATATTTGACGATAAATGAAATATGTTTTGTGGCATAAGGACTAATTCCAAAATTTAACACATGATGCAAATATAGGACTAGTATGTCCTATTGGCCATCCAAGATTATGAGAACAAGAGCCACAACATGCAGAGGGACCAACCTCTATACTAGCTTGAGTGTAACCTTACATCCATGACACAGGACATTCATGCACCAAGGGTAGAATGAATTCCATGGATATGTAGCATCAAGTAGTAGGGGTGCCCCCTACATGGATTAGGCTATTGTGGAAGGTGGCCAGATATATTATCTATTACAGGGAGGTTGTAACTGAGGATTTAGAATAAGTGTCACCTTTTGAGAGATATTTTTGTATTTGGCGGTTGTATTTGCATCATGTAGTGTTATATGCCCATTTTTGTAGTATGATTCACACAGGTAGTGTTGAACTCACAGCTTTTAGACTTAAAAATCACTTCATTTTTGTACATTTTACCTACTTTTATATACATGGATGGTGATTTGCACTAGCTATATTTACACTTTATACCTGCTTATGAATGCTTTATATGTGTGCTTATTGTTCATGATGTAGATTTTTATCTAGTATATAATTAACCAACTAATTAGTTAAACGATTTTATGCTCTAGGTACATAGATGTATGTTATGAACTCAAATTAACATTCTAATAATCATATTTTTAAGAACTTACGTAACAATATAGGACATTGAATACAATACATATTGTTAAATTGAGACACTATCAATTGCAAATCTAAATAGATAGACAGATGTAGTACCCAAAGAGATAAATTCCGACATCAAATTGATCATTACACTATATTCTGCGATATTCTTAGTGGTTATGCTGAGAGACACTCCACTTCAATTCACAAGTTGGCCAACTTGGTAAAAAATTACCCAAGTTGTGGAAGCAATATTCCAAGTGTGACGGAAATCTCCATCGCCATATCCCTAAAACAAGTGTACTGTATGAGTGATGGCATCTGTCAACTGAGCACAATACGTAATAATAAACAAACCGATACTAATTGACATAAAAGCATAAAAACTAAGTTATAATAATTACAAGAGAGGATTGCCTAAACACAAAGTGAAGGAAAAGTATCCCTTAAGATAGAATCCATTTATGGACCCCAAGATAGTTCCATCAAAATCCTCTACCTCATAGCTCCCTTATCAAGGTATTTATGAATCATGTATGGACCAATCCACATAGAAGTGAATTTCCTAGACCCTAAATCATCATGATTTTGGTCATAGACTAACACTGGATCTCCTTCAAAGAAGATCTACAGATGGATTGACTTATCATATTAGGCCTTGACGCATTTTTTACACTTCAATGGAAATTAAAGCATCCCTCCTGTGTTCATCTAACTACTGCATATATAATAATTTGTTCTCAAGCTTGCTAGTGTCTGTCAAGGGTTATATAAGTATTTTGAATGATGGAATCTTACACTCGATAGGTAAAATTTCTTGTACTCCACTCATTGTAGTCTTGATTGAGGTTTAGTAAGACCAAATATATGGATAAAGGATGCCAGTGCGAATTGGAGCTATGTTTATTCACTATTTTCTACAACAAAGTTTTCAGAGAGTTGTTAACAACTTTGATTTATCCATTAGCTTGAGGGTAATATGGTGAAGAGAAATCCTGGTGGAAACCAATTTTCTCTACCAACTCAGGTTTCCTCTTATTCTAAAAGTGAGTGCCATTGTCAGTGACAATATTTCTCAGGATACAAAATTGAGCAATTCTAAGATTAAACATGAAGTTTACAACAGTCTCACAATCGCAACGAAAGGTAGGCATGGCCTTAAGCAACTTGGTGAAGTAATTGATGGCCACAATAATGTTAAGCCCTAAATGTTGACACATTACACCCTATATTGTGGCTCATTACATATTATTTATGTCGGCTTGGGTCTATTAGTTGTAATTGTCATTAATATTATTATATTAGTTATGTCGGCTTGGGTCCATTAGTTGTAATTGTACCACTTTGCCTCCAATATATAGTAAGGATACCTTTTCATTTGTATCATCTCAACTTGTTTTTTTTTTATGTACTTAGTATATTGTATAAGGAGGTTTTCCCGTCGAAGAGACTTTATATTCATCTCTTTTCTTCATTATTAAGGCGTATATTACTCTTTCTGGTCGATTTATTCTCTTTTCATGCTCTTTTAGGGAATTTGTTGCTAAACTGATCCGGATTTATGCAGGAACGCAACAGAATACACAAATAACCATAGAAACAAATATGCAGCATAAATAACACTTCATTTCATTAATCAATAACTGAAACTTGTTTACATACAGAATGGAAATGAACTAGCTAGAGTGCTAGTAGCTTATCTCTGAGAAGAGATGTGGTGGCTACATGCCTCTGAACTCTCTATTACAATGAGGCTCGAAGGCCTATATATTATTGAGAAACAATGGAAACCCTACACATCAAAAAACCTAACCCTAGGAGGTGAAACACCAGAATGTGGGCCCTGTTGGGTAACTTGGTACATCAATTTCTCGGGGTCGTAACTTTAGCATACTACCTTCGTTTGACGTGCATGATACATTGTTAGAAAGATCTGTTTAAGGACTACATCCATAAATTGCAAATATTGAGTTTGGAATGGACTCATATTTTCTTGACCATTCAATGCTGAAAAACATCGTTTAGGGCCTCAAAACAGATCTGGAATTTTGGGCCCCGAAAACGGCCAAAAATAGTAAATTGTGCTACAATTAAGGAAACTCGAAAATTGAAAGAACCAATGGCGGGGGTCCAAGTGGAATAGGTGCGTGGCCACCAATGTCCTCCTGGATCATTCCTCCCCCCTTAGGAAGCAATGGTCCCCATTGCGATGAGTTCCTCCATGAGATGAGGAAACTTCTATTGAACTTGGTCCCTGGTGAGCCACTTTCCTTGGTGAAGGAGTTGGCCTGCTTTGACAACTCGATATAGCTGGATCTTTTGCTGGCGGGTGTTCTTGATCTGTGTGTCCATAATCTGATCAGTTATGGCTTGTTCCATGCAGTCGTGGTTTAACTCTATTGGTGTGAGTTGTTCTGCCACGTCTGATGTGTCTAAAAGAGGTGGAAAGTAGGGCCAAAGGCGGTCCACATTGAACACTGGGTGTAGACCAAGGAATGTTGGAATACTGAACTCGAAGGCATTGTCCCTGATAGCCTTGGTGATGGTGTACGGCCCATATCAGAGCGGGTGAAGCTTGCGGTGGGGTCTAGCGAGGCGCTCCTTCTGCAAATGTAGCCACACTTTGTCGCCCACCTGGAAGTTGTGTTGCAGCCGATGCTAATCATGTCGTTGCTTGTACTTAGCATTGGATTTGTCCATTATGTCATGAACCTATTGGCGATTGTGTTGAATGCGCTCAATGAAGTTGTTCTCCTTGGAAAGTTCAGATTGGATATGAACTGAATCATCCTGAGTAGCTGCAAATGGCATGGATATGTCAATGGGACATAGTGGCTGGAATCCCAAGCCCACCTAAAAGGGGTTGTGGTTGGTTGAGCTATGGAGGGTCCAGTTATACCTATCTTGTACATAGGGGAGGTTCTCAGCCCATGTGCGTGGATGCTTTGAGTTGTAGATGAGAAAAATGTGTACGATCATCCTGTTGACGACCTTTGTCTGTCCATCAGTCTAGGGATGGAAAGCTGTGGACTTTGTGATGTTTTCTCGACCCCAAAATTCCCAGCAACCCGATGGTAGTGTGCTTCCCAAATCATCTTGGCATGCTCGCTTGAAGGAACACAAAGGTGTCCCATGTGAAATAGTAGTACATCCTAGAGATGAAATTTTGGAACTCGGTTTCCCTCCAAGAGTGTCTGGTATGTGTGGCTGAATTCTGGATTGCTCTTGTAGAGAAGTGACCAATCAAAAGTATCTTTCCCACAAGAGTTGAGCACGGTGGTTATCGCCACGATCGGTGGTCGGCTGAGGTAGTTGGCAACATTATTGGTGCTTCCCTTCTTGTACTTGATGTTCAAATGAAACTGGTGTAGATATGTGGACCACTTCTAAAGGTGATCGTTCTGTAACTTCCCTTGTGTCTGTATGAACTACAGGGGTCGGTGTTCTGTGTGGATGATCATTTCCTTCCCCAAAATGTAATGCTTCCATTTTCGGCAAGCCTATACAATGGAATACATCTCTTTGTCATAAGTGGGATATTTGCATACTATGTCAGACAGTGTCTCACTGTGATATGCCACTAGATGCCCCTGTTGAGTAAGGACTGCCCCAATAGCATAGTCAGAGGCATATGTCTCGATCTCAAATGGTTGTTGCAAGTCCGGTAATGTGAGCACTGGGGCACAACAGAGGCGATGTTTCAACTCTGCAAACGCCTTCTGTCGAGTTTCCGACCAAAAGAATTTTGCTTTCGCTCCTCCCCTGGTGACTTGACTCAAGGGCCAAGTGATATGAGAGAATCCCAACACGATCCTGTGGTAGNTGTTAGAGTAGTTGGGGCTGGCCAATCCCGAATGACTTGGATCTTGGTTGGATCCACATGTACCCCACACTCATCAATAATGTATCCCAGATACTGAACCTAGATCATGCCAAAAGTGCACTTTTCCAAATTGGCATACAACTTGTGCTGCTGCAATGTTTGGAGGACCTATCAGATGTGGTGGAGGTGCTCTTCCCAAGTCTGGCTGAAGATCAAGATGTCATCCAAGTACACTACTACAAATGAGTTGGTTAATGACCACAAGATGTCGTCCATCAGTCTCATGAAGGTTGCAAGAGCATTTGTCAGCCCGAAAGGCATGACCAACCATTCAAAAAGGCCCTCCTTGGCTTTGAAGGCAAACTTCCACACATTGGTCGGTTCGATTGGTACCTGGTGATACCCGAACTTTAAGTCGATCTTGCTAAAATATTTCACCCCTTTAAGCTGGTCCAAGAGGTCATCAATCTGTGGGATTGGGTACCTATTCTAGACAGTGATCTTGTCCAGCGCCCGATAGTCAATACAGAGTCTCCAACTCCCATCCTTCTTATGTACCAACATGATCGCGCTCCCACAGGGCAATGAACTTGGCTGGATGTGATCCTTCTGTAGCAGCTCCTGAATTTACCTCTTGATTTCATCATTCTCCTTAATAGAGCATCAATAGATCATTCCATTGGGCAGTGGTGCACCTGGGGTTAGATCGATGGGGTGCTTGACCTGACAGTGGAGAGGCACCCCTGTGGGTGAGGTGAATATGTCTCGGTACTCCTCCACGACCTTGTCCATTTGTTGTTGTCGTGCAGAGGGGCCCTGTCTGGAGGTTGTGGCCATGATATTCTTCTTGCCCTGAGGATGGATCATCAAGAAAACAAACTTCCCGGTTTTGGAAATGAGCTTACTACATTTTTTTGCAGTAACCAAAGAGATAGCGACAGGAGGTGGTACCTCTGGTATCATGTACAAATTTTTTCCCAATGTAATAATAACAGCGTGAGGCCGGGACTCATACACAGCATGTCACTTCCATAAGTATGGTTGACCTAATAATACATCACAAACATCAAGAGGAGCAATATCACATAATACCTCATCAATGAAGGGCTTGATGCTGTAGGGAAGGCGGCACTACTGGCTGACGCGAAGATCCCGTCCTTGGTGAATACACCCGATGGTGTACGGCTACGAGTGTGTTGTGGTCGGCATACCCAACCACTTCACAACCTCTGCTGAAATCAGGTTCTTTTGGCTCCCACTGTCAACAATGAACTATAGCAGGGAACCCTTCACCCACATTTGGGAGTGGAAAAGACGCTCCTCCTCTGAATCTTATGGTTCTTCTTTTTGGATCTTCATGGTAGCAACGGTGGCATTGGGCTCTGCATCGATAATCTTCTTACCTCTGTCATTCCCCTTCTCGAGTTCTTATTCAGTGTCAGAGTATGCATCTGATTTAGAAGCCTTTATCTCGGCCACCAGTGACTACTCGGCCCGACACTCACTTGTGTTGTGAGTGGGGATCTTATGGAACTCATACCACTTTCCTGCTTCCTTCTTCGGCTTTGCAGTGTTGCTCTTTGCTTGAGGCTTTGGCAAGCTTTCTTAAGTCTCCATGCCATGGCTATGTCCTTGGTTTTGTGGTTTAGGGGCACCTTTCCCTTGCTTCTAATTCACAGATCCAAAGTCTTGCTTTTTCAGTTTTAGTTTTTGCTCAATTTTGGCAGCATACTGATATTCCATACCAAGTGAGGAGATGTCGAGGAACTCCATTTCCTCCTGAATGTATCTGTGCAGACAACTGTGGTACTTCAACACCAAATGTTTCTTTGAATCTTTGATACTCAACTTGGTGCGGAGGGTATGGAACAGATTCGTCAGCTCATGCACATCTTAATCTCTCTGCTGCCACAGCGTAGTCCATTGTATGTACTTGTCCTCATAGCTCCCCACCGAATAATATTGTCCCTTTATGGCAACTCAGAAAGAATTCCAACTGGGTATGGCCAAGAACAGAGAGGTTTCCTCCTCGTCCTTTCTCTCATAGTAGGTTTCCCACCAGTCCTTGACATGGGGGGTGGATTTGAGTAGAGAAAAAGTAATCTTTTCCTGGTCAAAAAAGTTATGAACCAAGAAATATCCTTCTAATAGATTCAACCATCTATCTACGGTGTCTGCATCTATTCGGCCATCAAATATGGGAATCTCAAAGTTTACTTGTACCTTAAAAGGGGTTGCACCTCCAGAGTGGCTGCTAGATGCAGATGCACCACCGGTGGGAAGTTGTTGAAGGATCTGGGTGAAGTTATCCATCATCGCGTTCCTTTGTTTCTCAAGGGCCTCCTCAAGAAACATTTTGATAGGATCTTTTGCGCCCTTGTCTTTCTTTTCATCCCCCATGGGTGGCCGTCGGGATTTGCAAGGCTAATCTTGCAAAGGTTCAACCAGATCGAGCCCTAACTCTTTATACCCTACCCTTGTTGGGGACATGCAAAGAAGGATCGAGAAAGAGAAGATTGCTCTGATACCACTTATTTGGATTTATGTAGGAATGCAACATAATACACAAATAACCATAGAAGCAAATATGCAGCAGAAATAACACTTCATTTCATTAATCAATAACTGAAACTTGTTTACATACAGAATGGAAATCAACTAGCTAGAGTGTTGGTAGCTTATCTCTGAGAAGAGATGTGGCGGCTACATGCCTCTGAACTCTCTGTTACAATGAGGCTCAAAGGCCTGTATATTATTAAGAAACAATGGAAACCCTACACATCCAAAAACCTAACCCTAGGAGGTGAAACGTCAGAATGTGGGCCCCGTTGGGTAACTTGGTACATCAATTTCTCGGGGTCGTAACTTTAGCATACTACCTCCGTTTGATGCACATGATACATCATTAGAAAGATCTGTTTAAGGAATACATCCATAAATAGCAAATATCAAGTCCGAAACAGACTCATATTTTCCTGACCATTCAATGCCAAAAAAATGTTGTTTAGGGCCTCAAAATGGCTCCGGAAGTTTAGGCCCCGAAAACTGACAAAAATAGTAAATTGTGCTACAATTAAGGAAACTGGAAAACTGAAAGAAACAATTGTGGGGGTCCAAGTGGAATAGGTGCGTGGCCACCCATATCCTCCTGGATCATTAACATTCGGTATCAGAGCTTGGACGATTCCAAAATGAGTCATCTTGTAATTTTCGTTATATCTTTTTTTTTCTCTTTTCTATAGGGTTTCAGAAAGTGAAATTCAGAACCCATCTAGGAATAAGACTAAATACATTTGGTAAAAGTTTTATAACTTGAATCTTTACAGTTTTGGACTTACACCCTCATGAAGCTATGGTTTAGGACTAGCCCAAAAGCTAGTCTTAAACATGTGTTCTAAGGAAAATTGTTATATTTGGAGCATGCGAGATCCAAATTGAGTGAGATGACTTGAATCAGAAATAAGACAAACCAAAGTATATGTGGTAGATTTTTTAGAATTAGATTCAAAAAATTAGACATGTGCCAGGCATTACACTTTCACTCTCCTAGAAGAGACAAAAATAAAAAGTGTTGGGAAAATTCTCACATTTTTTTGGCATATCCAAATTCAACGAAACCTACAACATTGTAAATGGGACATGTCAATATACCACATGTCGATATTTTAGACTCAAAGGGGTTAACCCAGTTGGGAAGTTGGCT
>LPNX010161840.1:53792-121471 GCA_001517045.1 Pseudotsuga menziesii | reverse complement strand
TAACCTATGATGAAAGTGAAGACCTATATTTTTTAATGTCCAATTTGGAATATATGATTAAAGGGTCTCTGAAAACAATTGATTTTTTAGAGGAAATGATGGGACATATGGAGAGGATGATAAAGGAAAATATGAAAAATATTGCTAATATCATACAGAATTCAAGGAAAAATCCCCCTACATGTGATTATGTGTTCCACGGTACTCAATAGGATAAAATTAGTGACCATGTTGAGAAACCTTCTGTGAATAAGAATTTTAGAAAAGGAATTGATTCTAGTAATGGAAGTAACCTCGCATGGTACCAAAGGGGTATCCAAATCCCCAAGATTGACATCAGTAAGTTTGATGGAAAGGACCCCATAACATGGATATTCCAGATGGAGCAATTATTTGACATAAACTAGGTGCCAAATCTCCAAAAGGTACCTATTGTATCTTTATATTTATAACCTGATTAGTTTGTGTGGTACCAATGGCTCTGTGAATGCAAATATAACTCCATTGTTTCTTGGTCTATTTTTACAGAAGAATTAATATCATATCATGATGATGTTAAGAGCAATTCCTTCTTTATCCACTTGATAAATCTAAGGCAAAAGGGTCCAGTAAGTGAACACATTCAACAGTTTCAATAGTTAAGTCTCAGAGTGGAGGGAATACCACATGATAAATTTGTGGAGCTCTTTATTGGAACTTTGATGGATAACATCCAACATGAGGTATGACTCTTCAAAACCAACATCCTTAGAGAAGGCTTTTGTGTTGGCAAGGAAGGTTGAAAGTAAAAAAAATGGTGATGGCTACTAGAAGAACCACCTACACCACATATAGAGAGAATAATGTTCCTTCTTGTAACCCGCCTCAAATGTTGACACCTCAACAATTGGATTAAAGAAGAGCTAAATATCTATGCTTTAATTGTGATAACAAGTATAGTAAGGGACATAAGTGTGGTGAAAATAAATTATTCTATGGAACCATCTCAAGCTGAAGAAGTAGAATATATTACTCCTAAAGATATTACTCCCACCATTTCTTGTCATGCATTGGCTAGAATTAACACTCCTCAAACTCTAAATATTGAAGGATATATCAAAAAGAAAAAGGTAACGGTGTTGATTGATTATGGTAGTATTCATAATTTCATTAATTGTAAATTAGTCAAATTACTCAATTGCTTTGTATATTCAGTACCATAGTTTCAAGTAATGGTTGCAGATGGAGGAATTATCAATTGCTCATGGAAATGCCATTATATCAATCTTACTATGGGGAAATATGCATTGAATATTCCTAGGATTTCTATCCCAATGGGTGGTGTTGATGTTGTCTTTTGGGGATCAATGCTTACAATCACTAAGAACAGTGGATTTTAATTTTCAAGAACTTTTGATGAAATTTTCTTGGGAAGGAAAATAATTTGAATTAAGGGGTATCATATGGAATCGAAGCAAGGTGATAAGCTCTAATGGTATGAAAAAATTGTTGGAAAGGGGACATAAAGGTGTAATTGTACAATTATGCTTATTATATGTTCAAACATCTAAGATTCCTATTCCCTAGATATCCAAAGAGTCATTGATAAGCACTCCAAAGTATTTAATGATATTCCAAAAGGTATTCCACCTAATCGATATTTTGATCATACTGTTCACTTAATTCTAGGAAGTGTTCCTCCTAACATTAGACGTTATAGATACCCCTAAGTGAAATTGAGCGTATGGTTGAAGAAATGTTAGAGACTAGAATAATTAGGCCTAGCTGAAGTTCTTACTTTGAACCAGTGGTAATGATACACAAGAAGGAGGGATCATGGTGTATGTGTGTAGATTATAAATAGCTCAACAATATCACCATTAAAGATAAGTTTCCCATTCCTGCCATTTATGAATTGTTAGATGAACTACATGGAGTAGTTTACTTCACAAAGTTGGATCTCTGTTTAGGGTATCATCAAATTAGAATGAATGAATAAGATATCCCAAAACAACATTCAAAAATCAAGAAAGTCATTATGAATTACCAATCATGCCTTTCAGCCTTATGAATGCACCTTCCACATTTCATGGTTTGATGAATTCCATTTTGAAGATATTCCTGAGTAAATTTGTGTTGGTATTTTTTATGATATACTAATCTATAACAATTCTTGGAAAGAATGTGTTCACCAAGTTTATATGGTGCTACAACACGAACAAAATATCCTTTTGGAATTACACACCTCTCCTATGGGTGGGCACTCATGATTCCTAAAGACGTACCACAGGGTCAAGAAGGAATTCATTTGGGAAGGTCTTAAATCTAATGTTCAAACGTTTGTGGCAATTTGTTTGGTTTTTCAACAAAATAAGGTTGAAATAGTTAAGACCCTGGGTATTTTACACCCATTAGAAATACCTTATCAACACTACAAGGAAGTCTCAATGGATTTTATGATGGGTCTACACAAGTTAGGAGGGAAGAATGATATTATGGTGGTTGTTGATAGAGTCACAAACTATGCACACTTTTGTGAACTATCTCACTTTTTTAATGCAAGTACAATTGTTGCATCCTTCATGGATATTGTAATACCCCAATGGTAAGCCCCAGACATATGTGATTTTGTTATTTGGTATTGTGGTGAAACTAGGTGCCTAGACCATGGACCATGGATTTTATTATTAATTACCTATAATTAACTAAATAGATCAATATGGACAAGTAATGTGGTTGGGGGTCATGGATTCCACATGTGAGGGGGTTGGGGTTAGGAGTCGCTTCTACCCCTAACAATACTCTATGTTTCCTAATTTTGATTTTTTACAGATCATATTACACTTATTTTATGCTTTGCATGTACCCATGCACCCTCACTTGATCATAATACTCCTTATTGGATATCAATGGGGCCCACTCCCCCATGTCTTATGACTTATCTTCCCTATATGGCTATTTTTTTCCACCATCCACTTGATTTGTGTAAACCCCAAACTAAGTAGACTTGTATTTAGTTAATTGGAGTAAATTTGGCACAATTCGAGTTGTTTTCAGTCAATTAGAGTGATTTTATATGCATTAGATTCCTTCTTGGTGCATTTAGTTTCTCTTTAGTGCATGGGGGTGAAATTGGGGAAATTCGAGTCAGTCTTGGTAAATTCAAGTTGTCTTCAGTGTATAAGAGTGATTTAAGGGGAATTGAGTTAGTCTTAGTGAATTTGAGTTGCATTTAGTGGTTGGGAGTGTTTTTCTTGTGAATTATTTCTAGTTTAATTGGATTCGAGTTTCTCTCTTGAAAACTCGAATGGTCATCTAGTGAGTTGGGAAAAGTCCTCAGTGATTTAGAGTTTCTTTCTAGTGAACAGAAGCTAGCCTCTACTAGTGAATTTGAATTGACATAAAGATATTCTAATTGGATTGCATTCATCATTATTTTGTTTGAAAGGTTTCTATCTCATCAATTAAAATTCATGTGGATGGGTTTGAGTTGTATTTTTCCACATAGTTGTCAAACCGTTTTGTTTGCAAGGGAAATTGAAAATCATGTGAGGGTGATTGTACAATGATCTATCCAATGTGGTGATTGGATATATTTTCTATTTAATAGGTAAGTACCTCTAGAACCCTTATTTGTTTCTGATTTGGTCATGTGATTCTTGAGGGTGGATGGTGATGTCATGAGGGACTGTATTAGTGAAGGGAATCCCATTGCACCAAAAAGTGTTGATGGAGAGAAGATACACAATGAGGGAATGTCTTGTGTCTCTCATGTTGTGACCTGAGCATTATCTATTTGCAATATAATTAGAGAGTTCCCTAGCATGTGGATCCATGGCCTCATCTTGGGGGTGACATGTTCAAGTATTTGGCTTGTCTGTGTCTAAGGCTTGGTGGAACATTATTCTGTTGAAGATAGTTGCACTATTCAGAGATAAGCACTTTATTTGGATATTATTCCTTGTGTATTTTGATTCATATGTGGCCATGGAGGGTGGGATTATCTTTGATATTTCATGTTGTATATTGGTTTATATTCTCATGTTATATGGTTGAAATTATAGTGTTAACTTGGTAGCTTATCGAGCAAGTTTATTGTATGTGTTATTACCGCTATTGGATGTTACTTTATTTATGTTTTTTGAAATCCAGTAGATCTAGTGTTTATGTTGATTATATGGACGTAGATGATAGCATTTGGATATGATATATTATGAGTTTAATGGTGTGGATTACTATTATAAACTCTAATATATTATAGTGTCGTAATTATGGTTTATTGGAATTTCGTGATGTTGATTTGCTTGTTGTAGTAAAGCTAAATTTTATTAACATAAGCAAATTTGAATTTATTAATTGGTTAAATGGTGATGGGAGGTTGCCCATAGATGTGATGATGATATTTAATTTATATATCAAATGATTACTAGACCTAATTGTATTCATGTTAACATCACATTGCATCGCATGTACATTTGGGGGATATTTTGCATTGGAAGGGATGTCTTCCTTTTAATGGTTGACTATTTTTTTTGGGATTGTTGGCATGTTGAACTATCCTTAGAGAATTCTTATTCCGCTATGCATTATTTAGAATCATCCCTTCCCATTGTTAGAATCTGGTGCACCCAACTCTGGTGGTGTGTTTTGGAGTTTGGTACATTATAAGTGGTATCAGAGCCCTAGGTTTCAACTCTACTAATGTTGGGCCTTCTATGGAATTGTGACTCAGTGTTTATGATGTGCTAACATTATTTTTACGATTAACACATCATCTCTTCCAATACTTGTTATAACAATTGTGTGGTCATTAAGCTAAAAATTTAACCCCTAAATAAAGAATTGAAGACTAAAGAAGTCAAAGTTTGGAGACCATAGATCAGAGTTTAGTTACAAAGACCAATGATGGATTGGAAGGAAGGACATTTACCTTTTATCCCTAAATAGGAGTTTGTTGAGTTAGATCTTGGAGGAGGAATATCCATGATAAGAACACCTAAAAGAAACGTTGAACCCTTGGATCGATGAAGTTTGAATATGGAAGTGAGAACTTGTAGGAAATATTATGAACAAATCATTCATACCCAAATACAAGTACTATAAGGTCTAGAACAATTGCAAGAATTCCAAAGTTAAACTCCAAGAAACAGTCCAAAGACAAGATAGCATGAACCAAGAAGAGACCGTGGCAGATCTAGATATTAATCAAGAAAACCTCAACATATGCCCTCTTCCAAGAATAAGAGGAGATATTCATCAAATATCTTATAAAACATCCCTTATTTTGTTCCTTATCTCGGGAGGATTTTCTTTTATATTTTTTCATTTGGTTGCAATGAACTCTCTTGCAGTTTTGAGTCATTTGTTTTTTAATCTTCTTTCCTACCCAACCTGACCCAAATTCAGTGTCGATGTCATGGATTACTACTTTTTGAAGGTGCATGGGTATGTTTGAGAATGAAAGATATTATTTGAAGAATTGAAGGCATGATTCCTTCAACCTACGCATGGATGCTTTCCCGACATCTGTCATTCTAATATTCTTGGAGACAACATCATATTCTATGTTGGTTTTGTGTGCACCAATGCAAGATGCATAACATTTACTAGTGGTGGAAGAAGTTTATGTACCAGGAGTGGTTGGTACATTGGACATCTCTGCTCCTTGTTCCACATTCTTAGATGTTATTGTGATTGATTTTCTCCTTGATATTTTGCACGATCCAAGAGTTGATGGGGAATCAATTGATTCCATTTGACAGGGTTGGTTTGGTTGGATTGTTTTAGTGCATTTAGTAGATCGTTCTTCCATCTATTTGTCAATCATGGACAAGTCCATACCTTGTAGTTTCTTCACTGCTTCTACGCCAAATATAGAATACATTGCATCTTCCAGTTTCTCACTATCATGTCCCTATATATGTACAATAAATTTCTTATTTTAAATTTAGAGAGGAAATTTCTTCTTTTATAATTTTGAAATAAAAAACTAAAAATTACAATTCAAACAAGCAATTGAAACATGTACAAATCTATAAATTGAGTATGAAATACCTCATTTTGGAAAGAATCATATCCCTTCGCTCATTTCCCTCTATTGCTTGACAATTTTTTGTGTCTTAGGGTGATTTTGTTTTCTCGAAACTGAGGAAAATCCCTTCTGTACGTTTCCCCCTTCCCTCTAACTATTATGAACAGTAGTAGTGTGAAATGGATGGACAGGGGTTTGATTTTCATCTCTGGTAGGGAGGAATGACATGAACAAATTAATCTTGTGACTGCTAGAGGCTGAATCACACCCAGAAATCAAATATTTTTTACTAAAATCCACAACAAGGGAGAAGGGTTGCCTCAACATCTCTATCGACCATCAACATGGATCCAATCGATTAGTTATTTACTTTCATAGCCTCAAGGAATTATCGTGGCCTATTCCAACTCCACGCAGAAGTTCAAAGCTCCCTCAATTTTCAATTGTGAGTATATCCATTTTAAAAATGGTGAATGATTACATTATATGTGGTTAACCATCGGATTTATTCATTGTGCGAGTTTTTTATTTTTTGTTAGAAAAGACGACGCTAAATTGGGTGTCATTAGCATCAAATTTAGCACTAACTATTGGGAAAAATGTAATCACCTTCAGGCGCTAAATAGAGCCCAAATTGTGCCTAATCTAGTGTCTGTGATCATGAATGAGGTGTAGTTATTGGAGGATATTATGCATGCATCACATAGAACATCTTTCAACATCTATTATTTGGAATAAAACCATTCTGGGGATTCAACTATGCCCTAAGAACTCTAAACTACAAATGTAAACATAAAGTTTCTTAAAGGGAGTTTTGATCTCTAACCTACAACTTACATAATGAAAATTGGATGTTTTGACAACAGGAACATGGATCATGAGGCTATATACATGGTCATAAGAGGAAAAAATTATGTTAGGCCCTATAGGAGGATTTTAGGCCTTCAAGGATAATCATAACTACTCATACCAATACATATGATCTCTTACTAGTCTTCTAGTCACTTGAAATAATGATAATGATATGGGGCCCCTTGCATGGATCATGAAAAGTGAGTGTATTAACAAGATACTATCAACAACATTCTCTTGGTGCATAGGTGTTATGTGACTAATGTCATTGTTGTGTATTACAGGATCCATAGGAGGCCATGGACAGAGGACGTGGACGACGTAGACCTACTAAATCAACAAGAGGATAGTGGGTCGACATATAATACGATATGGAATCTACAAATACAATAAAGGTAAGAAGACAAGGCAACCTCAACCAATGGAGGGTGGCGTTTATGAATTCACAAATGCTACAACATAGACGAGATAATGCTACATAAACTATTTTGTTGTTTTTTTCAAATCTAAAATATGATATCAATATGTGAAATATATGAGTAAAGTGAGTTTTTGTGTTAGATAGCATATTGGTTGAAATGATATAATTAGTGTACTAAACACCATTGACTATGTTGTGCATCATGTTGATGTATTTGTAACTTCGAAATGTATTCACTTGTATATTTTATGTATTGTACCCTGATGTTTATTCTAGAAAGCATCTGTAATGTAATTGAGTCATGTCATATCCCGCTGTTACTATCAGGAGATTCAATAATGTAAACAAGTCATGTAAAGTCATAGAGGGTAACCCTCCTTATTGATCAAGGGTTAAAGTCCCCACAGTTGTGGGGCCCTAGGGTTATTAGACTATCCTAGAGAATTCGGCCCTAGGTGAGTTATTGTAAGTCAGGGTAATAATCCCCACCATTGTGTTAAGGTTAACCCTCCTTATTGATCGAAGGGGCAAAGTCCTCACAGTTGAGGGGAACTAGGGTTATTAGACTCTCCTAGAGATGTTGGCCCTGGTAAGTAATTGTTAAGTGAGGCCGACATGTTGGAGTGGACATTAAGTGAACGAAAGAATATAAATAGAGAGTGAGCCTCTCTATTTATCACACACACACACACTCACTGAGGCGCATGAGTGAGAGAGAAGAAGCTCTCTCAAGAGAGAGAGAGAGAACAATTTGTTGGAGATCATCTTTATGTTTTCAAGTTTTACTGCTGCCATTGGTGCTCATTCTATCTCGGAGGAAGTTGCGGGGTTTTCTCCTTTATGGTTTCCCCGAGGAAAATTCTTTATGTCTCTTGTCTCTTATGTTTATTGTTGTGCATGTTATTCTCTCAGATAAGATCCTAATATCATATTGATTAAATGATAAAAATATAACATATTATAGGGGCCAAATGAGGCCATGGAAATAGATCATGTCATATCAAATAAGGACACAATGGATTTTGTAGGACATCAGATAATCAAAATTTGACTTTATTAGAAAAACAGGATTGCAGAGCAATATCAATTATACAATTAAATTATTAGACAAGATGCAAACACATTAGACGCATTATAAGAGAGACACTGATATAACGTGGTTCACCCAAGATGGGCTACGTCCACATATAAATTTCCAATCCTTTATTATTATATCATCCAACAAAATGAATGGATACAACCTACAGCAACCTTGCTACAATTCCCCTTCACACTCTCTCAGTCTCTCTCACACAATCACAAAGATTGTTTACAATGCTGCAATACAATACACGGTCGTATTACAATGCTTTCATTTTATAGGGGAATTACCATGAGAAAATACTACAGGTCACCCAACACCATGGGTCCACAAATTGTTGGCCAACAAACATCCCAAAAATATGTCCCCCCGCACCCCCCAGTTGGGATGAATGTACAGTAATAACGGGGTACAAACACAACTGAACAATAACATCTCTGAATCTGAAAGATCAAGCTCCACAACCAACAGACTTAACTTAGTAATCATTTTTTGATATGTCCATCCTTTTGTCAAAGTGTTATTTATAGTGTATTATCCAATCTTAAAATAAATTACTACATGTTTTTTTATTATTTCATATGGAGATTGGAGCAAGTGCACAGTGTAAGCTTTCAACTAGAAAAGGAAAAAAAACATATGTACGTGGTTGTGGACCTAGAACTGTTAAATAGAAAGGAACATAGTGGGTGGAGGAGGATATGACAATGGATCCTCCGGACATAACAAATAATTGCATTGAAGAAGAGGTTGGTCAAGACTATAACACATGGGGTAAATACTTTTAGAAAATTATTGTTTGTGGATGTTTTATATGTCGTGGAAAGAAACGATTCAAACAAGTGATTGTAAAAAGACATTACATAGATGATGAGATTCCAGTGGCTGTATGCCTCCTACAATCCATTCAAATCCAATAGGAATTGTGGTAATAAATTTTCCAATTTGATATAAATAACGGGCATACTTTTTTTAAACATTGTTGTATATTTATTTAAATAATTAATTTTTTCTTAATGGATGCTTGCATGATAAAGTTCTTTGTTTAATGTATCTTGGATCACCGACTTCCAACCTAGAGGGTGATGATCATTTATCAGATGATATATCTAACAAAAATATGTGCCAATATACTAGCTCTGATGATGAGGAATTGATGAAAATAAGTAATAGACAAGAACCAGTTTAAAGATGCATAATTTGCCTAATTGCAAGGGGAAGGTGGACTAAATACCCTATGAGAATGAATGTGATGGAGATGATTACTTTCCCCTGGGTTTTATATCAATTTACAAAGAGACATTTGATCGTTGACTATATTGCGCTCATCCTAGTGATCAACAACTACCTAGAGTGTACAAAGTGTTTCAATTTTGGGGTTACAACTATATTATACGACCCTCCAATATTCATGGAGTGAATCTAGGCCTCTTAATTGTTACAAATGTACATGTGGGATCTAAACATAGAAACAATTCATAAAAAATCATTAGGAGATTAATGCCATATTATAGTTCGTCATATTACAGTGGTGAATGGAGAAGGCTAGCAGAATATAAGCCTAGCATGTTAGCATATGGTCTAAATTTGAATATGTATACACATTGCCTCCAATTGGAAAGTGGAAAATAAATGAATAGAGGTCATATTATGTATATATATGGGCATGCATACACACAAAAATATTGTAGGATTTATAAATAGTCGTAAGGAAGCAACCCTATTGTAAAACCAAATTGTGAATTTGTTGAGGTTATAAATGATAAAGATGGAGATAAGTAAAGAGAGGTTGATAGATTGATAATAGTTGAGGAATATGACCTTACCACTAGGGATGAGTTATTAATTGATTACCCCTTCTTAAAACGCACTTATGCACAAAAGAAAAGGGAAGAACAAGGTATCCATGAGGATGTTCTTAAGGGCAGAAAGCCAAGGAATAATAAATGAGTGTGGATTTATGTATTATAAATTGTGTTGTCAAAAATGTGTTATATTCAAATCATTGTATAAATAAAGCAGTCTATACAATAATGTTCCATTATAAAATTGATTTATGTATGTTCATACATTTTATATTTTAATTTGGTAAGCCATGTTTGATTATATTTCTTTGAAATTGATACATTTATGATTTATCCAATTGTTGCCAAACATTCAAAATAATGGCTGCATTTGTTGATAGGTAGATGATGATGATGAAAGAACAACTACCAATACAGTTATCAAACTGGGATATTAATTTTTGGATGGTATGATCCAAACCATCCTTTAAACCGTACCAAGGCGACAAGAGGATATCTAAAGAAAATTCTACCACCTGAGAAATTTGATCAGATAATGAGACTAGCATACGCTGATGACATGCCACTTAGACTTAATGAAGGTAATCATGATAGTGAAAATGTCATGCATGAAGGAGGATTGAATGAAATACTTACAGGTTTCTTTGGGATAGAAACAATGATGAAAACAATGATCATATGGATGGCAGTAACGATGACAACAAAGGTAATTATTACAAGTGTAATGTTGATAAGAACAACTTGAAAGACTCCATCAAGCAAGCAACACATACACTCGTGTTCAAATCGGGTGCAAGTAGAACTGAAAACTGGCATGCACATTAACATTATTATAAATCGAGCCACTATTGCGTTGGTCAGATAAAGGATTCACCACCCTACTGAAGTGATTTGAAATCTATTTCTTACAATTCATTGTCAATTGGTGTAAATAATTTGTTTATGAATAGTCATAATATATATTCACATATCAAACATGTTCATATTAAGTCAAACATTCAATTGATCTAATCTTTGGCAATCTTACCGGGCACTAAAAAACAAAATATTTCCTCAGGAGAATGTGTTGGCATCAACTTGAAGAGAGGTGTGCCGATTGTTGGTTGAGTTGGCGATTGAATATAAGCAAAATTCATTCATGTATAGATGATTTCATTTTATACAGAGATAAATATGAAAACAAGGTGGAATTCCCTGTATGTAAAGAGAAGAGATATCATACAGATACACAAGGTCCTACAGTACCAACTAAGGTTTTACGGCACATGCCTATTATACCTAGACTTCAATGAATGTTTCGTTGTGAGTCACTTGCACAATTGATGTACCGACATGCATAGAACGGAAGTAAAGATGGATTCATGTGAATCTAGATGAATCCAAAGCATTGAAACACATAGAGGGAAATTAGCAAAGAAAATTCAAATATGAACGCGTAGTATCATGTTTGAGCTTACAATAGATGGAGTGTGTCCATTCTATTTCATGAGCTCAAATAATAATGTTTGGCCAGTTGGATTGAGAGTATACAATATTACCCCATGGATGAGTGTTAGAAAGGAGCACCTTGTTTTGAGTCTCATTGTTCCAGGAAAGCATCAAGTTTAAAACATGGATGTTTATCTTGCACCTTTTATTGATGAGATGTCATTGCTATGGAAAGGCATAAGAATGGATGACATATCATGACGTCCATCAAATAGGTCCTTAATGATGTATGGTGTACTCTGTTGGAATATCCATGATTTCCTAGGATTTTGTGTTTGTCCTGGTAAGACAAAATATTTACGTTATCACACTCATGTTTTATTTTCAGCAATACTTTCATATTTACTTTTATAATATTATTTTGATGTTATTTCCATTACTTATTGAACTACAAGGCTTCAAACAAAGGGGAAATTTGCATGTCCAAGATGTGCAGAACAATTTCAAGGGCATTATTCTAAATATCTACATAAATTTATTTACATAAACAACAAGGTTTTTCTACCACCAGATCATACGTTTAGAAATCACTTGAAGAATCAATTTGATGGAAAAGTTGAAAATAGAAGCCCTCCCATCATTATGGGTCCAGGTGATTGGATTAAGTAATATGAATATGTGGAATTGAAAGCTTGGGAGGATTTTGTTGATCGGGATCATTCAATTGAAGAACCAGACAAGTTGTAGTTAATATGCCAGAAGAAATGAAAAATAAATTCATATTTTAAGGGCTCCCTTACTAGAAGGATCTATTAACAAATCACCTATGAGATCATATGCACATCTTCAAAAATGTGCCAGATTCTATATTTCAACATATATCAAACAAATTCAAGGACACCTTGTCTTCAAGGAGAGATATCTCTCTTTCGCATACCAAATTTGATAGAAAACATTTCTAGCCAAACACGAAAAATAAAACATATGTAGAATCTACATGGATTTTGAAAAAGAAAGAGCTAGACCAACTAAAAAATGTCATGTGTCCAATAAGGAAACCTTCTGGCTATGGGTCATCATTGCATAATGCTTTTACAATTGATGGACATACCACAGGATTTAAAACACATTATTTTCATTTTTTTATGAAGGTATTATATATCATCATTTAACTTTTATTGGTAAAATTGATTAGGTACTAAATATATTATGATATTCTATTGTGTGACAAAAATAACTAATGACCTTTGATAAATGTGTTTGACATCATATCATGCCATTGGGAATTAGGGGGGGTCATTTCTTACCATTGACATGAGGAATGCCATAAGTCGATTGTCAGCATTTGTAATGTATGTGGTATGAAATGTTCATGTGTGAGAGACATGGAGATATTGTATTTCATTTTAATTTTTTCCTAAAGGTTCATACTAATTTACTATTCTTATATTAGGTGGGTGACATCCAAGGAGATCCACAAATGTGAAGGTCCAAAATGGAAGAAGTAGATTGCATAAATTGTCTGTGTATTTGAGAAGAACCTCCCTGCAAGTTTCATCGACTTACAAGTCCATTTACTTATACACCTAGTCGATGACATTGAATTGAAGGGTGTCATATCAACGAGGTGGATGTTTTTCTTTGAGAGATATATGAAAACTATTAAAATATATGTCTGGCAAAAGGCACATCTAGAGGGTTGCATGGCTAAAGGGTAGGTATTGAATGAAGCATTTTCCTTCCTATGTGAATTCCTTGGTAAGGATTTTAAAAATGGGCCACGTTTCTAGTATGCAGAACGAGCATCATATATTATTGATGGAGAAAAACCACAATCCAATGGTGTTCAATTAGAAATTAGTAAGAAAACTCATTATCATTTTGATTGTTTTTATTATAATCATTAATTTATGTAATTTATTTGTCAACTTAACAAAATGGCCTTTGGAATTTGAAATAAACATGTTGACATGTAATAGGTGTAGATGGAAGCAATATACTCGATAGGTTCATTATGTACCATGTGGAATTTATGAACAAATGGATTGATTTGTATGATAAAAAGAGAGAAGAAGTGTTAGAAGAAAGGAGACAATTTAAGATATTGAACCCAAGGAATACCCTATTTCCTATTGATCTGCAAGGGGAATGGGACAAAGATTGCACACTAGAATGGGTTACTGAACAACTTCAAAATCAAATAGAAGATGCAGGTATAGATTCAAACATAACAAAATATGAAATCAACATGTTTAAATGATGTGAAAGAATGGTACAATTGGAATTTTATAAAATGTTGTTTCTTACAGTTTTGACACTATTAACTATTTTAATATTCGTCATTATATTTGTTTTAACCAAAATAAATGGTATTTCACAAGCAAGGAAATATCCAACAATGTGGGAATATGGTCAACATTATCATGTAGAACATGTAGATGTAAAGAGATGATCTTCGATTGTGGCATAATGGTTGACTTCAAGCAATTCAGTCGATCAAACTCAAAAGATAAGAATGTTATTGAAGGAAATCTGCAGTATGTTGGGAAAATACAAGAAATGATTGAGTTGAATTACAACTCTTTTAAATATTATATTTTTAAGTGTAGATGGTATGAAGCATTTGAGAGGACATGAAGACATGATACCCATAGTCGATTTTTTTCTACAGATTCCTCAAGGTTCCTACCGGAGGATTAGGAGCCTTATGTTCTACCAATTCATTGTGAGTGGGTATTTCTTTAACAGAAATAAGAAGCGATAGTGATCAATAATCTATTAATGCATCATTTATTGCAAATATATACATTAATTAATAAAACAATTATAACATATGTATAATATATGTATGTACTTTCTCATGTGTAGGTATTTTTCTATCAAGGTATTATGGACCTGAAATGGATGTTTATCATACATTATTATCCAATATTAAGGCATGTATTTGACAATGAATCAGTGGATATTAAACAAAACAATTATGGAAAAAAATGAGGGAGAGGGATTAGAGAACATTGAAGAAATTGGCATCCATGAAAAAAATGCAATTTTATTAATTAGTATAAAATTACACTTATAGGGAAATGCATATCATATATTTTCCAGAATCAAAGTTTGGCATCTAGTGGTTACTAGTTTAAATCCGTCTATATATAAGTCTCTCAATGTTAATAATACACCTAAGATTGTGCTAAGGTTGAAGTGGAATAAACTAGTTGTTTACAATACAACTAATGTTTGAAGGTGGAGCTGATCTATAAACTAGTTGTGGTAATAATCAATGAATTTAGAAGATGCATTCTTCAATTTGTCTATGGACAATGTTGTTTCAAACATATATAAATTCAAAGATGCCTATAAAGAGTTTGTGTAACTTTCAAATTTTAGCAATTTAGTTAGTTATATGAAATATCAAATTTTATTATCCTTATTTAGATTTGTGAACAATTTGAAAACAACTCTACTAAATTGAAAAATAGACTATATCATAGCAATAGTAAAATAGAGATGAGGACAACCAAAATTACAACAATGAAACATAAAATATTACATAAATTTGCATCTAAAACTTGTTTGGAATTTTAATTCAAGAACATAATATACCAATTGGAAAGCAAAAAGTATTCTAAAAAAACTGTGGATGTCATCATCTGATAAAGTTTGTGGAATATAAGAGTTGATATATATCAATGAGTATAAAATTACATTTATAGGTATATGCGTAGCATATATTTTCTGGAATAAAAGTCTGCCATCCAGTGGCTAATAGACAATAAGTATTCTAAAAAAACTGTGGTTGTCATCATCTGATAAAGTATGTGGAATATAAGAGCTGATATATATCAATGAGTATAAAATTACATTTATAGGTATATGCATAGCATATATTTTCCAAAATAAAATCCTGTCATCTAATGGCTAATATACAAAAAGTATTCTAAAAAAATAGTGGTTGTCATCATCTGATAAAGTATGTCGAATTCAACATTTGATATATATCTCTTAGTTTCTTATCTTGCTTCTCGAACAAAATCCTTTCCAAAAGTACTTCTCTAAATACCATGCTCAACTGGAAGGATTGGGCTTGCTTTTTATTAACCAACAAAAAAGAAGTACCTTTTAGAGTCGATTACTTGAACCTCTCCTTTACCCAGCCGAAGGCCTTCTTTAGATAATGAGTTTGCTTCTTGCTTACACTGCCCGTACATATGTTGGCAAGATAGGTAGTCAAAATTACAACAATGAAACATAGATGAGGACAAACAAAATTACAACAATGAAACATACAATATTACATAATTTTATAGTTGAAACTTTAATTGGAGCAAATAATATAAAAGTTGGAAAGCAAAAGGTATTCTCAAAAAATTGTGGTTGTCATCATCTAATAAAGTATGTGTAATATAAGAGCTGATATATATCAATGAGTATAGAATTACATTTACAAGTATATGCATAGCATATATTTTCTGGAATAAAAGTCTGTTATCCAGTGGTTAATAGACAAAAAGTATTCTAAAAAACTTGTGGTTATCATCATCTGATAAAGTATGTGGAATATAAGAGTTGATACATATCAATGAGTATAAAATTACATTAACAGGTATATGCATAGCATATAATTTCTGGAATAAAAGTATGCCATCGAGTGGCTAACAGAAGATAAGTATTCTAAAAAAATGGTGGTTGTTATCATCTGATAAAGTATGTGGAATATAAGAGCTCATGTATATCCTTTAGATGCTTATCTTGCTTTTTGAACAAAATCCCTTCCAAAATTACTACTTGAAATACCACATTCAACTGGAAAGGATTGGGATAGCTTTTATTAACCAACAAAAAAGAAGTGCCTATCTAGACTCGATTACTTAAATATCTCCTTTACCCAGCCGAATGCCTTCTTTAGATAATGAGCTTGCTTCTTGCCTGCGCTCCTTGTACACATGTTTGCAAGATAGGTAGTTAAAATTCCCTACAATTTCTTGGATATCCGTCAAAATAGGGCTCAAATGAACATTTGTGCATCTTTGTATTTTGTTGAAACACTTAGTAACCAACATAAAATCACCGAAGATTTGCAAACTTTGACAATTATTTTCTAGTGCAATTAACATTCATGTTTTAAGAGCATGGACTTCAACATAGTTGTTAGATCCGCTTCCGAAACCCATTCATATCTCGAACCATAGTTGTCTTATTTATTAATAACAACCCCAACCCGACAGAGGGAGACATCTTGTTGAGAAACTCCATTGAAGTAGGGCCATGGGGTGTCCTTATCAAATGTTTCCTCTCTAATAATTATGATTGACATGACTTCTTTAACTTGAGGAAAAAAGGAAAGTATTTTTAGACTCATTAATGGAATTTCCTCTGTATCCAAGAGTTTATCATTGAATATCTTAGCATTGCAGGCTATCCACATGCCCCAATTAATGATAATTGGAAGGGATTTGTAGTTTTCATTTGTTGAGTTCGAGTTCCACTATTTTAGGGTTTGATCAATAGTGGCTCCCTCTCAAGTGAGGTTTTCAGTGGTACGATTTGAGCATTCCTCCCAAACCTGTTTGGTGCAGGGACATATTATGAAGAGATGTTATGTTGATTCGACACTATTTTTACAAATAGAGCGCCAATTTAGACCTTCAAATCATCGTTTTTGGATATTATCCCACGTTGGTATTTTGTCTGCCAAAATGCACCACATTAACAGTCTATACTTGGGAGGGCACTTGAATTTCCAGACAGGCTTCCACCACCAAAGAACCTCCCTATTGTTTGCTTTTGTACGTAGCTATGAGTATCCTTGTTATGGAGTTTATCTGCCAGAGGGATCAATAATCCATAGAAGCTCATCTTCCTGATCCAGGATCCTAACATGGCCATATTTGAGTCCTTCCAGATAATGATTCCAACATGCAGTCACCTCATTACTAAGTTCCATATCTTCAATGGCAAGTCAACCTTTGTGCCAAAGGCTATTTGTTTGTGGCTTGGTAATCTGAATTAGAGTGAAGATTCATTTATTGTGGAGATGTTATAGCAATTATGGAGGAAGGGAATGATGACCTCTATGCCCGATCCAAGGGTCTTATCCGATTCTCACATTGATACCATTCCCAATATTCCAAGAAACCCCTTTTTCTATTAAGTCGACTGATTGTGGAGTGGCATTCCACACAATCGAGACATTTTTATTTCTTTTATTAGGGGATTTGACCCAATGGATGATTGTCAAGGATGTATATACTTTTGTACCACAGTATAATTCCATAAATACCTGGTGGTGAGCAGCCTCCATCCATATTTTGCTACAAAATATTTTGTAAACCGGTGGATTTTTTTCATCCCCATCCCCCCAGAGATTTGGGGTTGGTTAATCTTTCCCATTTTACCCATATCATTACACACTGATATTTTTTACCACTCCACAAAAATCTGACACATAGTCTTCTGGCCAATTCCAAAATTCCTTTTGGAATCCAAGCTAATGTCATCCAACATAGTGGAATAGCTTCAAGCACGGATTTTATTAAGACTAGTCTTCCATCCCTTGACAACCATCTATATGACCAGATATGGATCCTTTTCTTGGGCTTTAATATTAACCACATCCATACTTTCTTTTGGAAGCTATTTGGTTTTAAGTAGAAATCTAGATATTTCAATCCCTTGTCCAAGTTACCACTTTGAAAGGAAAAAATTTCCTTATAGATCTGGTTTTCCCCATCTTCCATACTAAAGCATGATAGAGTAGATTTTTCAAAGTTAATATCCATTATCGTGGCTTCACAAAAGAGTTTCAAATTTCTAGCTAAGGATTTTGCATCTCTTTTCGACCCATCTCAAAAAATAAAGATGTCATATACAAAAGTAGATGGGTGATTGAAAGGGAGTTTGATGTTTTTATCCCTTTAAAGTTTTCATTCCTTTTTTCCTCCCTTGAGACCCTGCTAAGTCCCTCAACTACAAGTAGGAATAGAAAATGGGAGAGAGGACAACCTTGTCGGATTCCCCTCTCGACTTTGAAGAATGGAGAAGTCAAACCATTGATGAGAACATCAAAGGAGACTAAGTTGATGCAGTTCATGTCCCAAGTAATAAAATAAATTTCAAAACCTAAATGAGTTAATAGGAGACAAATGTAGATCCTTTCCTGAAGAAGAATGATGTATGGAGAGTTGGCTTGGACAAACCTCCTGAGTGATGATTTTTTGGAGGGGTTTTCCAAACCCCTAAAATGAAGGAGAGAATCTTCATCATAGAACCCTATTGGAGCTCTCGTGGCTCTAAGCACCCTTTTGATTTAAGATTGTTTTCTAGCTACTACCTTCAACATGGCCCATTCCTGGGCCTTATAAATACTAGGTTTTCTGCCTCTCCCTTTCCCTTCGTCTGTGGTATAATGGTTCATGCCCAAACCTTCTTCCTCATCAATGTGTCTAGAATTCCTAGGTCAAGAATCGTATTTTGATTTTGAAAAGGTGGGATTCAAAGATGGTGCAGAGATATCAATAGATCTCTTAGGACTTTGGGAATGGCCTGTCCTTTGGATTAGGATTGGAGAAGGGGGGATTGTGGGGTCTAAGTGTAAGGAAGCACTCATGTGTGTGATTCAGCAAGGATCAACAATATGTGCGCCATATAAGCCTTGAATGTTATTAAGCGTACCTGTGGAGGATGAACCCTGAAATGTAGAGGGCCCTCGATCATTGTTGGTTCCTTCCCATCCCTTACTTGAATCACTGGTTTCTTCCCACGATATATCGACTTCTAAAAAATAAACACGAACCATCCTTTGGACATACATAAAATTATTAGGGTGTATCCTAGCCTTTCTCCCCAGTTTTCATTTTCCCACTACATGAGGGTTTTGACATCAATCTTCTTACCTCATACTCATCTGGTTAGTGTTATCTCAACCATGCTAGAAACTATGAATATGGGGATGCCTTCACCACCAAAAACTTGTTCACTCTGACATCGTTTCTTAGGATTCATCACTTCTTCCTTTTTCCACCTTCGTCATCACTTGGATCACTAGATTCTCCCCTGGTCTATATTTTCGCCCTTTGGGAACTATTTGCACAACGGGTTCTCTCCTCGCCTTTAGAGGATTTAGGGTTAATATCCAAATGCCCTGGGCTATTGATGAAGAAGGAACCTAGGTTTATATCACTAGATCCCATATTTTGATGAAAAGGCTCGATGTCTTCCCTAGGTGTGAGTACAAATTATGCATCGGCACTGGTCAAAACCTCATGCCCTAAAGTCTGATCCCTACAAGAAAGCTCCAAAGTATGAAGCTTTTGGCCAAACCTTTAAGATATGGGGGGAACTCCAAACCATGATCTTTCTCCATATAGAGTTATGGAGGGTCCATGTGTTCCACTTACAACTCTACCCAATAGTGGACTAGGTTTGGGACCATATCGATTTTACCTACAGGGTGGCCTAGAATTTCAAATTTTAACTATATTTTAACTACCTTCCAAATCAAAATGCTTGGAATCTCAAATTTCAAAATGGACAAGTGTCGGTCATATGAAATTCCAACCCTCCTCACATAAAAACTTACAACACTGTGTATTACCTCTTTGTTTTGCTTTCCTCTTACTCGGGTTTTTCCTTATACACCTCCTAATTATATTGTTGGTTTTTCTTAATACTGGGGACAAAGATTAAGCTTGACTGCACATCTTTTTAACCAGGACGTTATTTATGGAGCAACTAATGCCTAATTTAGCGCTTACATGTTTTGGTCGGTGCAAAAAAAGCTAGAAATTGTGCCATCTCGATAAATTGCACCAACTTTTTAACAAATGTGGAGAAAAATACACTAAAATAATATTTGGAAGCAAAATAGGGAGAAAATCATAAGGATTTTTTGTAGGTCATGAAGGAAGATATTCAGCCTTAAAAACAATAGTCATGGGGGAATTAAAGGCTATTTCCAAGACACCATTGATGATGAGATGATCAAAGATATTCCCAAATCAAACACATCCATGATGAGAGATCTTGGACATCTTAATATTGTGTCACTGACTCTGATCCCAATAATTGCAAAATTAATTGGATATGGACTGATAACTTGGCCAAACTTATATCACAAAATTGTAATATATCGTTATTTGTAGATGCAAAAATTTATAGGAGTCAGCGAAGTTTCTTTTCGATGAATACAAAAAATGTATGGCCTTGACGTGGAAATCCACATACACAACTATTCAAACCTACACCAATTATGTCACAATTGATTATTAATTGATTCGGTATTGCAAACTTGTTGTTTATTATTTAGAAATGTGGTGGTAATGAATTCCCACTGTTGCTCCAAGGGAATCCAAAATATAATATGGAAAGGAAATAATTACAAGTCGTGCGGTTTGAGAAGCTCACAAACATCACCCCCAAGCAAAATAAATTCCAAAACAAAAGAAATAAAGGAAGCAATGGTCAAATCAGGATCGCATTTCTCAAGTCCTTGCTTCAACACAAACCCAGAATAAAGACGATATTAACGAAATTAGCTTTGAGGAAAAAGCTCCCTTTTAAAGGGAGTGGCAATGTTACGAATATTAAATAATAAATAAAAGACACATTAAATAATATTTAAAATATAAAAAAACTAAGAGGACGTGACTCCTCATGTAAGTTCCTAAGCCATATAAAAGGTGGGCCGTCATTTTTAAAAGATCATCATCTATTCATTGAATCATTATTCTTATATAGATTATTAGTTTTGATAGTGAATTCACTTCATTTGTCTTCATAAACCAAAACGGTTTCTTACAAAGCAAGGCAGATTACCTCATTCAATTTCATGAGTAGATTGATCATCTTACCCTTTCATGGTTTCATTGATTATTCAATGCCTTGCTCATGGTAAAGGGTTTCACCATTGAGTTCATCATTTGAAATATGAACATATCTTTCAATTTCATGGGGAAATTCATCACTTAAATTATGTGTAGCATTATTAGTTTGAATCAAAGGATGAGCCTCATCAAGGGTTTCACCATACCTTTTCATTAATTGACACAATTTTTTTTTGTAAATTTCCACAAACTTATCACTTTCCTGGTTTTCATCCATTGACTATGAATAGCATTCTCTGTCTTATGAATCGACTAATATTTGAGATAATTCTCTTGACAAATGCCAAGACCATTAACAAGACTGTGAGAAGTCTGCCTCTCTATAGGGATTTCATTTGATTCACAGAAATTATTCCTCGACACAAAACTCTACCAAGAATACCCTAACTGAGATAGTTTATGTTCAACCAAAATCCTAATTAACCCATAGTGAAAAAGATTGTGTTCATGGAAAAAAGGTTTTTCCTAGCCGCCTGACGGATCCAACAAGGGAGCACGATCCATCGGCCTCCAAAATTATGACAGGAGCAGAATCACTATTGATCCCCAATCACGTTCTCTCTCTCATTGAAGCTCTAAAACCCCCGACCTACCACGAGTTGAGTGCATGCAACATTTTTCATGCAAGTCCCATGATGTGATATGTTCCCTTCGGATCGGGTCAGTGGGATGAAGTACGATCTAGATCTGGGATATAAAGGAGGACGCAGGCCAATGGGGACTGAGGATGGTAGGCCTCCTTCTACCCCTCTTTCAGAAATGTTTGACAACCTTGTAGCTGAGAAAATCAATAATATCTCTAAGGGAGCCCCTCCGAAGTTCATCAAATGAATCAAGGATGTTTTGGTTGTTGCTCTACCACCGGAGGACACAATCTGTGTGGCTCTCTCGTCGGCAGATCGGTCGTTGATTGGGAAATTCACTAGACTCTGACCATATCCAAAAACCACTGAGAGCTAGGTCCAGAAGAATTGGAGACCCTTGATCTCAAAAAATGTATCATCTTACTCAGTCGAGAGAGGATATTTGTTATTTGACTTTGAATCTAAGGAGGACAAGGAACTAATCTTCCGAAATGGACCCTATTTCATGGGAACTCAAGGCCTTTACTTGAAGAGTTGGACACCAGACTTCGATCCTGAGGCAGATATTCCCAAGGTCGTCCCCATGCCGTCCCAGTTTGGGTTAGGCTCCCAAACCTTCCAATGCATTGCTAGAATCCAAAATCGCTCAAAGCAATTGAAAATAATCTGGGAAGATATATCGATGTCGCAAGCCTAAAAGATCAATATGCCTATGCCTGCATCTACGTGGAGGTGGATCTAGAAGTCAAGTTACCGCAAGCAATCAAGATCACAGTAGGAAACTGGTACAACTTTCAAAAGTTGGACTATGAACAACTCCCATTCAAGTGTAGAGGGTGCCATGAATACAAGCACTTCTATCGTAACTTCCCGCAAAAGCAAGAGGACCAACAACAAAAAAGAGGAAGGATGGCAAACCACAAAGAGGAGCAAGACAAAAGCAAAAAGTGGAGAAGTGAAAAGGAAATAAGGGGGAAAAAATGAACAAAGGAAAGCCCCCCCAGAAGGTAAGGCCAACGAGACTCAGAGTGGACCTAGTGTTACAAGGGAGAAATCCTACAAAGGGTAGAATAAGGATCCAGAAAAAGAAGTTGTCTTATCAGATGAGTCTGAGAAAAACAATGCCTCTTTGGTCCAATCAGATTCAAGAGCAGACGTGGTAAAAGAAGGGGAAAACCAGGAAAAGTCGATGGAGGAATCTGATACTGAGGAAGAGGAAGAAGAGGAAGGGGAATCAAGATGGCTACCCCAAGAAAGAAGAAGGCAAGAGGAATAAAATCAACCAAGGAAGTGCAAGAGTAAGCCACTTACACAGATAAATTGCAAGGCTCTCAATTAACCTTGGAAAAACTTCTTTGGAATACCAGAAACACTCGGCACCAAGGGAAATTTCATAAGGGGATGCCCTCATCAACTAAAAGTAAGTACTAAAGGTCCTCTCCTGGAACTGTGGAGGCCTGGGAAGCAATGTCAAGGAAGAAGCTATGAAATATTTGATAAGAATATCCCAACCAAACATCTTACTGATCCAGGAGACCAAGATGGAGAAAGATACATTTCCCCATGTAAGTGCAAACTTTTGGAAGAAAGGAGGAAGAACTGCAGTCAACTCAAGGGGAGCCTTCAAAGGAATAGGAACGCTCTAGGATGATAAAAAATACGACCTAGTTGAAACCAAGCAAATCCCTCATTGGGTTTTAACTACACTGTTGCATAAAGAATCTAATATCTAGGTAAGACTCTTTAACATTTATGTGCATGTTGCATATGCTGGAAAAAATTGTTGGAATCTATTCCGAGATGAAAGGAGTAATTTGTTGGGCAATGTCATCCTAGCTAGAGACCTAAATATAATATTAAATCAACGTCAAAAAAAGAGGAGGTTTGGTGGTCAGAGATCCTATAAGGGAGCAAGTTGATGATATAATTATGTATTTGGGTCTATCAAACATCATTCCAACCAAAGGGAAATACACGTGGAATAACAAGAGATTGGGGCCAGGGCACATAGCTGCCAGGATGGATCATTTTTTGGTCCAAGACTCCTTTCTCCTTCTGGGAGTGAACCCTTCTTCCAAAATCCTGGATTTTGGAGGTTCATATCATAAACCTATCATGCTCGAGATGAGGAAAGACCAGAACCTCGGCCCTATACCTTTCCATTTCAGTCCTCTGTGGGTCTCACAAAATGAATTCATGAAGATAGTTATTGAAGCATGGGTTGCTCCGGTAATGGGCTCTCCATTCTACACATGGGAAGAAAAACTACGTAGAGCTAAGAAGGTGCTCAAGAAACGGGCAAAATATTTAGAAACCCCAAATAAAAAAAATAAAAAATAAAAAAACGTGCTGATGCTAGAGGCCCACCAGATCGCCATGGAAACAATCCAGATCACTGAGGCAGATCAAAAAAAAGAAGTTAATATGCAACAAGAGCTCCATGTTGCCTACAGATAGAAGGATGAACTAGAGAGACTGAAAGCCAGATGTCTATGGATCCAAGCAAGGGATCGAAACACTGGATTTCTCCATAAACATGAAGAGTGCAGGAAAAACTATAAAGTTTTTCATGAGATACACACTTGGGATCATGTTATTCATGATTTTGAAGAAATCAAAATTCAAGCCACACACCACTTCAACGCAATTTACTCAGCAGATGCTAGCACCATCTCTGAAAATGAGATCGTGGACTTAGTTCCAAAAATCGTTAAAAAAAGGAAAATGACAGGATGATAAAAAGGATCATGATGGAAGAGTTGAAAGAAGTCATGGATGAAATGAAGGATGATAAGGCGCCAGACCTGGATGAGTTCAAAGCATGCTGGGAAATTGTACAGAAAGACTTATATAAAATGGTGACATAATCTCAGAGATGTGACAAAATCAGTGGAAGCACAAATTCAACTTTTCTTGCACTGATTCCCAAAGAGAAAGATGCAAACTCCTTTGACAGATTTCACCCCATCTCTCTATGTAATATTGGATACAAGATAATCACCAAAATAATGGATAGGAGGTTAAAAGATATCCTACCCAATATCATTCCAGAGAACCAAATAGGTTTCATTAAAGGCAAGAGAATCTGGGATAATATAATCCTCGTCCAAGAGGCAATTCATTCCAACCTGAAGAATGGTGAAAAATGTATGGTGGTGAATATTGACTCTAGCCAACACGTTTGACAGAGTTTCTCATTCCTTTCTCCTCCATGTAATGGCAAGATATGGATTTGATCCGAGCTTCATCATTTTGGTAAAATCCTACAGTTATCCTTGGATTTCCCCCTTTATTAACAGAAGAGCACCAGGTTTTTTCCAAGCCACACGAGGATTGAGGAAAGGTTTCCCGCTCTCGCCTCTGCTCTATGCAATCCAAGCCTCTGTTCTTAGCCTCCAACTCGAGCAATAAAGGAGGGACCAAGATTTAATCGGCATCAGTATGGCTTGAGGAACAAAAGACATCAATCATGCATAGTTTGCAGATGACAAAATTCTACTCGGAGTGGCAAGCCAGCTCATAGCCAGAAGATTCAAAACTGAATTGGATCACTATTTCCAAGCTTCAGGGAGCAAACTAAACCTTAGAAAGAGCTCAATATACAGCTGGAATATCAACCCGAGGGAGATGTTTGGAATCTCTCGTATACTAGAAATTGAAGGAGTAACTAACTGTCACTCTTTTAAGTATCTAGGGGTGCCAATTTTCATAAATAAGCCGAAGAGCTCAAACTCAAATCCATTGATTGAAAAATTCAAAAAAAAAATCTTTCCTGGGGAGTAGTTTGGTTAAATATGGTCGGGAAATTGGTAATGATAAAAGTTATTCTTGATAGCTATCTGCTCTATCAGTTTTCTATTATATTGGGCCCTCCCAAAATCTTAACAAAAATAGAAAACATGTTGAGATCCTTCCTTTGGCAAGGAGGGAAATTTTTTTCTCTTATCAACTGGAGGAAAATTAAAATGTCTCGGATGAAAGGAAGTCTCCAAATTAGAGATCTGAAGTTCCAAAACTTGGCAATGGGAGCTAAGCTGCTTTGGAACCTGGTAGACAAAAATCCCTCCTGGAGCATTCGGGTGATTTGGAACAAATATTTTTATGGACTGAGACTCTAGTGTCTTGATTCCATTCCTGGGAACAAGCATGGCTCTCCCATATTTTCTCTATGCGAGAAGGTGTTGCCCAGGTTCAAAGAAGACCTTCACTGGATACCAGGAAATGGTAAACATAATAAGATCTGGCAAGATTCAGTTATGGGGAATTCGCTCCCTCCCTCTCTTCCATCATTCAAGAGATGGACTGAAAGGAAAGCAATTAGCATGATGTGGGATATAGCTCAATGGGATAACAAACATCCATACCGGTGGATAAGTTGGACTATGTCAGAGTGTCCAGTGGAGCTCAATTGAGAGAAAAGTCAATTCCTTTACCATCTAGCAAGCATAGCGCCAGTGGCAAGAAGAACAAAAGATAAATGTGGATGGCGCTGCAGCACTGGTTTGTACACCTCTGCACAAGGTTACAGAGTGTACTCAGCGGTCCCAAGTGCATCCAACAACCCAACAATTTGGAAAAACCTGTGGGAAGCTTCCACGGTGCCAAAAATTGATATTTTTCTTGGACGATGGTGCATTGTCGGATCCTTACTGGCGACAATCTGGAAAGGAAAGGGATCAAGGGTTTGTTTATATGCCCATTGTGCTATGAAAGCAACAAAACCATATTACATTTATTCTTTATTTGTCACTACACCAGAGCCGAGTGGGATCATCTCACTATCCCTTGGTCCGGCAATATTGAGTTGCATGTTAATGCTCGATAATGGTTTGTTAACTGGGAAAAGGCGTACAAAGGTGATTTGGTTTAAAAAAAAGGGAATTAAAGAGTGTTGGATGAAGCTTCCAAAGCTCGTCTGCTGCAATCTTTGGATAGAACGTAACCACAGAATTTTCCAGAACAATGCTCAATTGCTAGGGAAACTAGTATCCAAGACATAAGCTCTCATGGGAGAGGTTATCAAGATCAAGCAGGTTCCTAGAAACAAAGCCAATCTCACAGCCAATGATATTAATTGGATGCATTCCTTTAACTCTTTTGTTGTAGACATATATCTAACCTTGAAGAAGTTGGAAATTTGGGAAATCTGACTTGATAAATCTGAATTTGGAAACTGGATGAAAGAGAGGAAGATGTTCAAACTATTCTTCGATGGTGCCTCAAAGGGGAATCCAGGGATGGCAGGAGGTGGAGGTGTCATCATTTGTCCAAAGGGGAAAATAGAAGTGGAATATTTTTGGAATATAGGAATTGACTCCAACAACATGGCTGAAGCCTATGGGCTGTGGCAAGGAATCAAGCAACTGAAAGAAAAAGGAGTTGAGGAAGCCATTGTCTTTGGATATTCTCGTTTAATCATCCGGGAAATGAATGGAATAAGTCAGAGTCGAAATTGAAGGTTGGCTAGACTGATTAAAAGAATTAAGTCTGTCTCTAAGACCTTTTGTCGGTTAGAGTTCCTTCATATTCTTTGTGAGATAAATGATTTGGCGAATCATGTTGCTAATAAGTCAATGGTATTAACCAAGAATGAGATTTCAATAAACCTTCTTTTATCCTCAGCTTTACCTCCATAATAAGCAAGCTTTTAAAAGTATATTGAGTATTTGTCTAAGGGATTGTTCGGACATGATTGTAGAAGAAGCTGCAGGCCATTAGGATCCGATTTTTGTATAAATCAGATTGTTGTATATCTTTCAGTTATTTTTATTCTGATTTTAATATAAACATAACTGCTTTTGTCAAACAAAAAAAATGTGTTCAAGGTTATTAGGGTTATGATGAGTTTTTTTTAAATGAGAAGACATTTTCTTAAGGCTCGTGAACAAGTAAAATGACAGATTGAAATCATTCCCTAAGAACACCATGAATAGACGAATGTGATATCGAAAGACCCACCTATATCAGCCCTCACAAGTAATGTATTGGTGAATAATTATGAGCACATATTACCACTCGTCCTTGAACAATTTAAGAGGCGTACCATTTTTTGAGTCAAGAGGACAAGTTGGTCTCGCAAGAAAGGTTTTCCAAGGGACATCCTTCAATTGTGAATGTTTAAACCATTTTTATCCACTGATAGGAAACTCAGTAGCTTATGCAATGAAAGCTTCGACCACATTGAACTCTAAATCACCAATGTGGGCCTTAACTGCGTTGAAATTCTATGCAAAAGCTATAACAATGTGCTTATCTTGGGCATGGAATTTGTGTAGAAATTTCAACCACCTGATGCTCCAAAAAACCTGTAAGAAATGATCATAAGATTCAATCATTTCGATACCTTCATGTTCTATCCTATTGACAGGTCCCATAGAGAATATTGAATTTCTCAACAAGTCAATACCAAACAAATGGTATACGCAGGGTTTGGTCACTAAAACGAGCAAAAGGATTTCTAGAATGAATAATGGAAAGCTATGATTTACCAAAGAACAAAAACCCTCAAACGAATGAAATCAAATTACAGTCGCCCCACAAACTCTCGTTATTATAGGGATGAATTTGATGTTAAGTTCAAAGGATTTGGGAAAGTCACAAAAATTGGACTATGTACCTTGTCGGCCCATACCAGGAGGTGAAATAACATGGTAAATTGTGAAAAATAAGACCTGATACTATGTGTAAATAAATTTATTTCCCAATGTCAATACCATAACAACCACGTACTAAATCATCATTAAAACCTACTACCACGAGTTGATATCTAATCCCTTTCAATATGTAGTTTTAGGGTCATAACTCGATTTCGATAGTATGATCGTTCGTTGAAATGGTCATTGGGAAAGTTAAAAAATGTTGAGTTTTAATTAATTTAAAAAAAAAATCACTATATGACCCTTTGATGAGTATGGAAAAGTTGATATTGAAAAGTGTGATGTTTAAGCCATAGTATCCTCATGATGAATATGATTTGTAGATCAAATGAGCATGGTGTCAACATTACACCTATATTTTTGTCACCATAAAGCCCAAAAAAACACTTGAATCTTGAGTTAAAGATTGACCATTATAACATGCATAAAACATCCAAGTCAAATTAATATAAAGATCCTAGCAATGTGATTACCGAGTCATATTATGAGAGGATTATAGAGTTGTAAAAATAGCATGCAAGATATTTATTTAATAGGCCAAGGAATCTAAAACTCCATAAAGTGATAAGATAAATCATATGCATTTTCAAAATATAAACTTAACAACCCATAATACTCATGACTTGAGACATGATCCAATGATGATAGTTTAAACAAAAAACATATGTGTGAACTGAAGATAATCATCCATTAAAAGAGTAATTGCAAGAGTGATCATGACTCCCAACAACATTGTGAGTGTTGACATGAAATCATAATCAAATAGTAATAAACTAACAAGTTCTAGATCTACTTCAAATTGTGATAGTGAAATTAATTGAAGGTAATCTTTTAAACAAGCTTTGAAAAATAAGAATGAATATATAACAAGGGAAGATAAAAATATCCATTCTTCACTTAGAAGGAAAATAATGTTTTACCAACCTTAAAATTATAGATGTATTAACCATAACTTGATCCAAGGACAAAATTATACCTTGTGATTTAGAATAACACTTGTGAACATGTGTTAAATATTCAAAATGATAATACTGCTAATTATTAATTCTAATGAAACATGCAAGCTTTACTCCCCTTAACCATATTTGAATTCCATGCTTATAGTCGTGATGAAATTAACAATGATAAAGAATTAAATCATGAAAGTAAATATTGAAACAATTATGAGCATGAGGAGTTGCTCAAAATTTTCAATGGATGAACTGTTTGATCACAATATAAACAATGCTCAGTAATATGGTCAATTTGAATGACTTTGATTACCATGTGTACAAAAACTCCAAGAAAAGCCAAAAACAAAAACAAAAAATAGGCCAAAGTAAAAACTTTGTATTAAAATTTGTTGGTTTGAATGATAGCCCTGTAGTTGGAAATTATACTAATTTAAAATAGATAAGAATTACAAAATAAACCTTATCTAAAAAATTTAATACAAGGGCCCCTTTCATTTGATAAAAAATGAAAGCGACTTGTTGCGAGGTCAACACTTATGTAAATGAAATAAGAGCATGTACATTTTGTATATAAAGCCAACTAACAAATATTTTCATTCATATAGAAGTTCTCATCAACTACAAAAAGTGTAGGGTACTATTCCAGATTGGCATCCCAGCCTTTGATAATGTGTATATAGGATGAAAATACAAAACATATATTTGATCCATGTCAAGCATGTGGTCCAGTAGCCTCCTGGAAAAATAATACAACAGTAGGTGCTCGACAAATGAGACGAATCCATGCACATGGTACTCCTACCCCCTACCATTGCATCGCCTCTAGGAGGTACCCCTCCTTGGGATTATCTAATTGTCATTGAAATCATGAATGATCTACTGGGTGCATAGGTCCTACGTTTGCGTAATTGAAATTTGTGTTAGTAATCTACATACCAAAATATTTTTACATAGTTCTTTTAAGTATTATAAAAAACACAAAAATGAACATATTTTCAAAAAAAAAATATTACCGATCTGCCCCCAATGTGTGCAGGGAGGTAGTGCTAGATCAAGGTCTCTAGGGAAATCCATGTGGACGTATGGAAATTCCTTAATGGTTGAAAGGTGTCTCCTCCACCAATATACATAATCATCATCAAAGACACTCAATATTGGAACGCCTCCTAATCGATACATCATGTCCATCCATTGGGTCATCCTGGGATGTCGTGTCTTGGGAGGAGGGAGCGTGACTCAGGGGCACATCCTCAGAAGCCTCTCCATAAGAATGAGACTAATATGCTTCCATACCCAAATTTTTCATGCTTTCCCAGTTTACAATCTATCAGTTGGTCCTTCATGTTCACTAGTAACCTTATGCACCAATCAAACACTATCAGCCTAACACACTCAAATCCATAAAACATGTCAGATTCGGATGCTTGGTGAATCACCGATGAACCTACTATGTGTGTGATGGTGGATAAAATTACCTTCAATGGTAAGCTTGTAATGTTGTTAATGTAGATTTGACAGCCCCTATTTCGATTCCACGAGATGCAAAAAGTGTTAATATATCCTTACATAGTTAAGATACCTTCACCTCACCCCATTCCTTTGAGATTTATTGGAACACCTCATCGAGACAATCCCATAAGGAAAAAAAAAGGCATCAACTATAATATCCAAGACTTCACCATCAATCAGCTCGAATGGGTGTGGCTCATTGGTGTCACTTGATATGAAGTCACTTGTTGTAAAGAAGGTCACGAGATCAAATCTCACTCAAGTTTACCTATGTCCCATGTCTTGCAAGCGGGTGTGGGGTACCTAGGGGTATAATGGTAGCATGAATGGATCCCTGGAACCCATGTCACGCAACTACCATCCCAACCCCAGTTTTTGATTCCCCTATTAAAAAAAAAAAACTTTTCCATCAATGAAAAAAGCATTTTGATCTAGTGTCCAATACCCCACAAACAATTGAAGGAGTTTATTTTCCACCCTCGCCTTTGGCACAATGTAGAATTGAATAAATCACAAGCTTGGAGTGCGTTTATAGTGACTGGATTTTCAAAAGCCTCCTGATCAAGGCCTTCATGCTCTCTCTCCCCGATATAACTAGAATCATATAGTAAAATCATGAATTTTGAGTTATAACACAACTTTTTCATCTTTTGGGTATCCCCACACACCTTGTAGTGTCAATAGTTGTGTGGCCACATGCCTTGGACACTACACAACAAGGTATTTTTTAAGGATTATAATAGTACTTAAGTGTAATATTCTAGGCAATTATTTTAGATTGATATGTATACACACACACACACACACACACACACACACACACACACATATACATATGTATGTATACATATATACATAGACATGTATGCATGCATATATATAATTCACACACACACACACACATATATACATATGTATGTATACATATATACATATACGTGTGTGTGTGTGTGTCTGTGTGTGTGTATTAAAGTGTGGTTCACAAACCCCCCAGGGGGCTGCTACATCCACGGGAAGAATTCATGGGAGGGGCACCCAAAGGGGCCTCACCGCTCGCTCTGATTACGGAGCTAACCTGGTGGGGACATCAAGTGAGGTTGTAAACTTTAGCGAATATTATGATTAAAAAAACATATTTTATGTAAATATAGGTGAAATTAGAGACCAAAAAATGACCAGATAACGAATTTATTTTTTGAAAAAAATAGCTAATTGGCGAAATTTTGCCCCTAAATTTTTCCTTGCTACATAGGTGTGTTTTGTCCATTCTTGTGCACCCCGTGAGCTAGCCAAATTCATGGGTGCAATTTGAGTATTGTAAGGGTCCCCAAAAGCCTAAATTTTGATGAAAATGGAAAATTAAACCATGCAAAGTGAAGAGGGAGATATAAGAAAGAAATTGGTGGTGATGATTTCTCAAGCAATCCATAATCTCCACTTGAAAATTTACGGAAAACTTGAGATCCAAGAGGTAAAATAGGTCAATGTCAAATAAGTTACTATTTTCATTTGGTAAAATTAATTTATGTTGATTTTTAGCGAGTTTTATACATCTTGGATTATTTTCAAGTGGTCTCTATTATTACTAATGCACTCTAGAAGTTTGTTTCATGCTCTAGACAGGTTCCTCACAATTTCGGTTGCTTTTTTTTTATCTGACAATGATTCACTTAATAGCTATGTGTTTCAAGATTGACATATAGGATAGTATTCCCTCTATTAATTTGAGAACCATAGATATACAGGCTATGATGAGAGCTATTAGAAAGGAATTATGTAGTGGAATAATTGAGATGAATATACACTGGGCAAAGAATTCATGACACAAAATTTCAAATCAATCAGACAAGAATTGCTCAGATAATCACAACATTAATCTTCATTCACTGATCAATAATACAATGATTATACAATAAATAGAATTCGAATGCTAAATATAGGATTTGAAACTATCAGTTCTAATTGATTGATTAGCAAACTCAGTGTGGAAAAATGACAGTTGGATCTCATTAGTTTAACTTCAGATGTCTAAATCATTCTACAATTAGTTAACTGATGAGATAGGTGGACAAAAGGCACCACACTCCCTGCATACATGCAAAACTGGTGCTAGGATAACTGATGGTGATATAACTAATTGTAACTAGAGGATAACTCAACATAACTTCTTACATACCACATCCGATTGAAGGAGGTTGTTGGTGGAACTCAGAGTGGCCTCCTATAATGTAGGAATTGGTCCCAGAGGCACATAAACTCATGCATGCACATGTAGTGAGTGGCAGATAACTTCTAAGTGTTTCCCCCATANCCCCCCCCCCCCCCCCCCGCCTTAATCCTAACTTGGGACAAATTGGGCCTTGGCAACTAGGACAAAAGTCAACCATACAATCTAAATGGATAAACTACTAATTAATAAAATAAGAAAAATGGGGAAAACCTCATGGGACCCCCCACGCCCCCTCCACTCAAAATAAGCAGTTAAAATTAGGAAAACAAATTATACTTAAGAGAAAAAATTCCTCTTCAAGCAAAAACTTGTGAAAATATTGTTGCAATCTACAACACTATGGAGCAGTAATGCATAAACTTGGTTCTTCTGTGCATAGGTATCTTGGGACTATGCATGTGAACCTTTCCATATTCTTTCAATCTATTGAATGTTGGTTTTGTCTCTTCTTTATAGATGAGGAATGGAATTATCCATTTTGTTCATCAGTGGGCCAAATTGTGGATCAATATTCATCAGCAAATAACATCTCTCTAGAAGTTTGTTGCACCACTCAATAGGTAGTGAATCCATGTGAGAGAGTGCAACATGTTCATTTTGATACTAGGACCTCATTCTTGTTCTATCATCTAGATCCCCAACAACATTCCCAACTGCTTCAATGAGCTTTTCAGCCCTTATAGGCTTCTGATTTGGAATAGGAGTTGGATCTGGATATAGAACATCTTGAGGTACAATCTCAATATCAAAATCATGTTGATCATGTTCCTCATATTCTGAAACTGAAATATTAGTCACAATATCATTATCTACAAATGGAGATGAAAGAGAGTTTTTACCTTCCCTTTAAAATGATTGTTGAGATTGTATTGAAGCTTAGTATGGCAGAAAGTGTGAGAATTCATATGCCCTGGAGGCATGGTTTGCAACACCCTTCGCTATAATCTTCCCAATTGAGATATCTGATATCTCCAGAGTCAGGACCAAATACAACTTGCTTTTGCGATCCAATATGTGTCATCTGATAAACATATAACAAATTTGCAGCTAAAGAGGGAACATAGAGTACATTTCTGAACACTCCATCATTTAACTTGATAGAACCCTTTCCTTCAGCTCGAATTTGGGTATCATCAACCATGTGAATACTTAGACCATGTGTAGTTTGTAATGAAGAGAATGATTCTCTAGATGCAACCATATGATTGGAGGCTCCTGAATCGATGAGGAAGGCATGTGATTTTGAACAACTAGCCTTCAGTGCATGGAATCTCTCATCATGATCTCCAATCTCTTCTCCAGATTCAATCTTCCTTGCGCATTTAGGGAGGGAAATATTGTACTTCTCAAGGATTTTTTCCATTTGATCAATGGTCTTCTTCATACAAGAAATTTCTGAATGAAATCCTTTTATACAGTAGGAACATAGAGTTTTCTCAAATTTCTTCTTATTCTTGGAACTTGAGGCTCCATTAGAAGATTTTTTATTCTCCTTTGGTTTCGAACCAGTATCTTTAGTCTCCTTCCCCTTTGGCTTCCCTCTTTCTTGCGCATTGCTAGATTCCCCATCTAAGAGTGCTAGATTCTTAGAGGTTTGAAGCACTCCCATTTGAATCAATTTGTCTTGCTCCTAGATCCAAGACTCTGCAAAAGCATCTAGATAAGAGATCTTCCAATTTGGAATGGAAAGTAGAGACAAATAATGAGAATTCTGAGCCAAGATTTATCAAAATTGACAGCACAAGATGCTCATCTTTCCTTTCTATCATGTGTTGTTTGCACTGTAGTGATAGAGCTTTGTAATTTGAAAAGAATTTTTGAATAGTCTCAAATTTGTTGGGTTGTAGCGAAATGAGTTCATTCTCTGGAATATGGCCTCTAAGCTCCTCTTGTTTTATAAACAAATATTCAAACTTGTCCTATGCTTCCTTTGGTGTTCTGAGTCCCTCATTGTGAAACAGAAGATCCCACGAGATGTGAATGCACATGAATTTGAAGGCTTCATCAAGATGGTTCATAAACTTGGGTTTCTCAACATACTGTTGGGGCTCAACTTCTCTTCCCATTGGCATCCTATACAGTCTCTTGTTGCACAATTCCATCTACATGCCTTCCCTCCAATCAATGTAATTGAAGGGTGTAAGGATTCTGGGTGTATAAGCAGGAGAATTCTCCATTTCGTTGTATGTTGATTAGTCAAATATTTCAAGAAGCTACATAGGTACCTACAAAATATCATTGCAAAACAAACAAATTTGTAATCATGTGTCAGTTCAAGCCTTTCCAGCTTGACATGTGCACTTTTTTAGAGTCATTCACACCTGGATAAACTTCTCTGGACGTAATCCATAGGGATCAATGCTATGATTCCAGGAATTATGTGGAATCTCAGTTACTTCAGGTACACAATGGAGGTTTCCAAGGTTTGAGTTTTAGCCTGGACAAGGCTCTGATACCATGTTAAATTTGAGAACCATATATCTATAGGATATGATGAGAGCTATTGGAAAGGAATTATGCAGTGGAATAATTGAGATCAATATACACCGGGAAAATAATTCATGACAAAATTTCAAATCAATCAAACAAGAATTGCTCAGATAATCACAACATTAATCTTCATTCATTAATCAATAATACAAGGATTATACAATAAATGGAATTAGAATGCTAAAGATAGGATTCGAATCTATCATTTCTAATTGACTGATTAGCTAACTCAGTGTGGAAAAATCACAGATGATAGATGGAGCTCACTAGTTTAACTCTGGATGTCTAAATCAGTCTACAATCAGTTAACTAATGAGGTAGGTGGAAAAAAGGCGCCACGCTCCCTACATGCATCCAAAACTGGCACTAGGCTAACTGATTGTCACTAGAGGATAACTCAACATAATTTCTTACCTACCATAGCCAACTGAAGGAAGTTGTTGGTGCCACTCGCAATTTCCTTACTAATGTTGTCATGCCTTAGGATCCTCACCGTGGAATTGTGACATTAGCCTTCTCTACTAAAAGTTGTAGTTTTCATAGTAGAGTATACCAAATAATGGTGCCCTAGATTATAACCCCTATTGTCATTTAGTTTCCATGTTGAATATTTCCTTACAATCTCAAGAGACCCTTTTATCCCTGCCATGACTTTATATTGAGGCCGCACATCTTCTTACTAATCTTATTTTGGCCATTCCCTATGTGGGACTCTCACCTCTTTGTTTTTATTTGTGTTGATGCATCGCTTATTAATGCTTGTGATCCTAAGTTTGATGCTCCTTACAGTTCTCAATTTGTTGCTTACCGCTTATGCATTCTCCTAGCCACAGGATTTTTCCTCTACTGAAATCACTTCTTGAAACTCATATCGAATAAGACATGCTTAACGATTGTCCACATCCTAGACATCCCTCTTTTACATAGGCATGTTTCATGCACTTGTAACTTAGTTGAGTTGCATGCAACACTCATCTTCCCCATTATATTAAAGCATTAATTTATTCTTTTTTAGGCTTTATAATATGAAAATGAGAAAATATCAAATATTCCAAAAAGAGAAGGGATAAAGATCTTCAATATTTGTTATTTGTGGTAGCAAGTCATGCGCCCATGAACGAAGCACTAGCATCAAGTCTACTCAGCAAATTGGGTCTTAGTATAGCCTTAGGAATTGAACCCTGATCTCAAAGCATGTACTCCTCTGATTGATTACTCTCCCGGGCATTATGGAGAATCTATTAATGTCTCCTACATTGCATATTCATATCGTTGTTCCCTTTATGTCAATTGCTTCCCTAGTCACTATTGTGTCATGATCAATGTTTAAGGGATGTCCTAACCTATGTCATCCATTTCTCAATTCCCTTGACTTCGCATGTTAGCCTTTCTTATTATCAAGTTGTTCTCAGTTTGTATCACTAGAACCAATATGTGTACTCCTGCCGGTGTGGAAGGTCCTCATTGACTTCTCATTGGTGGGTCATATCCCATCGATGGAGACTCATGCCTCTGATATTTTGACCTAGAGTAGTAGCATCATGGGATATTTACATAATTGGTAGGTTACCATGTGCTTAGCAGATGATACCTCATCAATAATCATTGAATGAGTGGTTCTTGAATGTTTGATATCAAGACCTCTATTCAAATTTTGGGATTCATGTTGTACCTTGGATTTCATTTTTTCCACTGGTGGAAATCCTCACCTCTGTCAATGGTTTTCCCTATTGGTTATTGATCACAGGGTCCCTTTCATGTAATATATATCTGGTGCATGCTAGGGACATACTTGTTGGTCCATCCAATAAAACTTTGTCCAAGCCCTTTTAAGTCAAATAAGTTCCAGATACTTCCTCATGTTGGTTGATGGAGGATGCCTTAATTCCTTCCTTCTAATGGATATGTTCCCATAAACGTTAACGCATCCAGCTCTAGGAATGGTGTTTAGAAACTAGATAATACCCTAATGCTTGAAGTCATTAGTGGAAAATACCCTCACTATTGGCAATGGGATTACATCAATGTCTCCTGCTTGATAGATTCTACAAGTGTTTGACCCCAAGACCCCTATTCGCACCTGTTAGAATGTACTAGGTACCTTAGCACCCATTTCATTATCGATTGGTGGTATCATGTTTGTTAATAGTTTACATTAATGACTGGTAATTGAAGGATATCCTCCATGTTCAACTCCAGATCATCTATTCTCATGGTTAGGATATCTACCTTTCAGCAGTTTGGATGGAGGACCTTGGACCAACAATAACACTTCCTCATTTTTCTATTCCCCAAGTTGTGCAATATTGTACCATACACCCTCTCACATTGGTACTACCTAGAGAACCACTTTCAACTCATTTCAGTTACAATTGTTCTCTTGACATATACTAATACAGAGATCCATTATGTATTTGTTTGTGGCTATGATCTCTTTTGACATGGATCCATTGTGTATCATTACCGTGGCCATGATACAACATTTTATATATACTCCATGGGTCCATTGTCTACTCTTTTCTTGACAGTTATTGTACTTCTTATATACATCATGGGTGTGTAGTGTACTTGATTTGAATTTCATGTTTCATTACATCTGAGCATGGGTATACCTGCCTCAGAGAAGAGAAATTTCTCACACCTTCACCTTTGTTGCAGGTACCTTTTTTATCCAATGTTCAGGAACCTCCACCTTGATACCAGTCAACTTCCCTCCCATGGAGTTGTAATATATTTCAGCCATCATCTCCCCTTCTAACCTCACACATTAAGGGGTATCACTACCACATTTGTGACAATGATCCTCTAAAACGAAAGATAGTCTCCAAGAACGATCATCCAAATGAACTTAATATCATGGAAGAAGCCCAAAAAGTGATCTTAGATGACGATCAGAACCTTAAAAGGATAATCCCATTATTTCCCAGATAAAATCATTGAATTACAAGAAAAATTGAAGCCATGTGCTCTTTTCCCTTCTATAACATGAGTGGCCATAGTCCTTTCCCTTCCGTAGTGTGTGTGGGCTAAGAAAAGTGCATAAAAATGTTTAAGAAAGTGAAATTTCATGAAATAAAGTAGTTTCAAGGTAGGTGGCCTTTAACTCGTAAAAATACTTGGTAACCATTCTAACTATCCCAAACTCACATAAAAAGAGGATACGACAAACCAAGACGAGAGACCATACCATGTTAGATTTATGCTAGAAGAATTTATCTACTCTTAGGAGCCTATGCCTCATTTCCCCTTAGTGAAGCCTGTCCCTTATTAGTATTTCATTTGTTGTTGAAGTCATCTCCCTTATATGATTTATCCCTTATACACCATTGGAAGATAAAGCATTTGGGAGTTTGGAGCACAAGTGGTTCAAGTGAAGAGGAACTCGGTTGATGGTTTTGAAAGGAGTTGTGATAGTGGAGAGGTATTATGTGTATCATTCTTACTGTTTATTAATGGAAATTTCTAATCTTTGCTTCCCCAAATTCATGTTTAAATATTTGGTTGCTTAATCTTGGTTAGATAAATAATACTAGTCCCTTTAATAGATTAATCAATATTAGTTATAATTATGTTGATTTATTTGATTTGATTTGATTTGCATGTTAATTGGTGTCGTAAAAGCTTATAGGAAGGTTGTTTTTCTCTTTTTCGGCTCTATAGTCATTGGAGAGGAGTGCGTCAAATCTAAAGGGCAAGAGTAAATAAAGGAAAACTTTCAAAAACAGGTTCCACTTCTTCTCTTATCTCTATCCAATGATTATTTTCTTGTTTGCTTCATTGATGTGATATCTCAAGTGTATATGAACTGTTAATTTTGAGAGCATTAGGTCAAGTTTCCCTCATTTTAGTCTATTGGTGTTCAACCCTAGCCATTAGGAGCATTTCTTCACAACAACTAGGGTATTTAGACACTTATGAGTTAGTGAAGATTGACTTGGTCTAAAGTGTCTTTATGTAGGTGTGGTTCTTTAGTATGAATTAGTATGAATTTGCACTTATGTAATGTGACATACATGATAAGTTCTTGACATAAAGTGATCTGATAATTCATATTTACCTCAAGATTAATGGTTAATTATTCATGGATTGACACCAAATTGGTCCATGATCTCTATTTAAACATCATGGAGGGTCATTTGCTTGATGATCAATTGTGAGAAACCCATATGTAAATTATTTTTTCTTTTGCATTAATATATTGCCTCAAGTAGTTATTTGGCTAGGGCCATGGATTGTTTCCTTATTTGATGGTTTTAACCACATAAAAACATCAGTGTGTTGATATGTGATATAGGTGTGTTAGCGTTTTCTTTAGGTGTTAAATTTGTGTGGACATACCTTGTTTTAGTCAAACAAAATGGAACCTATGAACTAACAAAAAAGAGATGATAGCCTAACAACTAGTGGTGAGATTAATGGATCAAATCTCCAATGGAGTTTCCATTATGCACATGGGTATTTGGTACGTATGGATTGTAAGAGACCAACCATAACTATTTGTTAGAGTTAATAGAAGAAAAGAGTGGGTGCACAACAAGGAAAGTAAATAAATATATCCAATAAGTTGAACATTTATTTAAACATGCAAATATATTTTGTATTTATAAAATGTTGTAGTTGCACTAGTAAGCATAGAAATACAAAATCAGACCTATATAATATTCTGTCTAGATTACAATTGACAAAATTCCCAAACTATTGTGCATCAATATAAATACGTTCTACTATCCTTCATAGAAGATACATTGATTATTCTAGTTGTAAATACTAGCCAAAGTATTCCTAAATAGAGAAAAGTTGACAAAACAAATTTGAGATCTAAAACTATGGAAGTCCATTTTTACTGCTATCTTCCTCTTTTCCTCGTATTCTTTGGATGTCTTCAATATGTTCCCCTCCATCCTAGTCCATATTTATTCCCACTATATATTCTCCTTTTTTATCCATGAACTTGTTCCCCTGGAAACTATGACATTGGGCGTTGAAGAAAATGAGTCCTAACCACTCTTCAAAGAATCCCACTTAATTTCTAGTGCATGTATTTGCCTCCTCTGCTACATAATTGTTTTTTTTATCATTGCATGAGTGTGATTGTGAACGCGTTCTTTTGTATGCGCATTGTTGGCCATTGAAAATTTTGAAGTACCATTCCCTAAAATGAGTTCTTCATGCCTCCTTAAAACCCTTTTAAATGATGAAAAATCATATAGTAGAGACCATCCCAAATAGGTATGCTTACACTCCATATTATTTCTCCTCTAGGATGGAATATAGAGCGCAAGAACAACCTAGCTAGAATTTATAGCTGCATAGGAAGAAACAATCTAAAGGGGAAAAAACTTGAGGAAAAGTTTTGTATATCTTCTAACCTTTCTTTCTCGATGTGATTTCAAACCAAATATAAAGGAAGATAGATACAAAATTACAATAAGGTAACGAAACCCATCATAGCCATCAAACCCAGGAAGAAAGTATCAAAGCAACAAAGTCCAATATACCATAATACTCGTAAATTTCTACAAATACATCTAGGTTGGAAAGCTCACCTTCCACTTTTCTAGGAATACTATGAAAATAATACCAAAAGAATTTGAATCCATGGTGAAATCCAACTAGAATGATCAGTGAAATGAGACAAATACTTACAAGATAACCTAGGTGTCTCCCCTTAAAATCGAAATCCCCCCGTTTCCCAAACCAAAAAAAATGCAAATACAATCCTCCATCATGATCCCACTCTTTAAATGTGTAGCGCTATAGGATTGATTTCTCATATGCTCATAATTCCCTAAAGTGTGTGAACATGCCTGATCATTAAAAAAACATTTATTAAAGGAATGGCATGCCCTTTCCACCAAGAACATGCGGTAATCATGCAACTACTATTGTGTGCCTCCATTTATGGGATGGGTTGAAAGCTTGACTCGTCATTAACCTTAAGGGTCCCTTCTCTTAACCGTGTACCTATATTTTCCATCAAATCTGTACTTAAATTGCGTTGCCTTAGTACCTGGAAGAAGGAAATACTTTTGAACCTTTTGGATTCAATTTTAATCTCGTTGAGGACTCTCATAAGCTTACCTTCATGTAGAGAAAGGGACAAATTATTAAGTTTATAACTATGTTTGAATCAACAAGAACCAAAATATGACTAATATTTATAGAATCAATCAATCTCATTCCTTGGAATAAAGCAGTCTCCTTTGCATGGTTATTTGACACTTTCCCCAATACCCATTGGAAGGTGGTTTCTCGGTTTCCTTCAAGGTCCATTAGGACCTCCCCGCCCCTTCCACACTTGCCTTGAATATACCTATTAACTAATAAATAATTTCAACAATGATTTTCAACTGTTCAAACAACATTATTTTGGGGAAAGATAATGAGTTCTTATTGTACAATGGAGGAGCAATCAAACTTGAAATATATCACCTGATAAAAACTTTGCAGCTTATGGACTTAAATCTTCTCCATGGGAGGGTCGTTCAGTCCTATAATGGGCCCCTCTAGCTCAAGGATGAACATGCAACACTTCCCCTTATATATCAATATATTGGAGAGAAAAAAAATTGTAGCTTGAAGGTGAACAAACACAAGGATTAGTGAGTGGAATACCTGATGTTTTCGCTCTTTGACTACATTGCAACACCATAACCTTATATTTGGAATTTCTTAAAAAAGCACGGCGATGAATTGTATTCGTAGGTTGGAATGGAGCTAGATGTAGAATTGGTTCAAGTGGGAATTCCCAAGCTTTAGGCATGGGATCCCATGTGCTTGACTTGACACAAAAGATGGCTTGGTACCTATATATTAATGAGAAAAGGTGACTTATCCATGCTTGTGCTTAGCTACTTGTTGTTCTGTATATGTTTGGTATAAAATTAGCCTATAATCCCTATTTTTTATTGTATGAGGTTAGGTTAAATTTAATTTGTGATGCCTTTGAATAAATCACTTCATTGTTGTAGGTGGACAAAATTGGCGTGATAACAAATCCTTATCTTACAAATATAGGATGGGAAGGAACATTTATAGAGATAGAATCCATTCCAATATGCCATGAGATAAACATATCCAACTATTATTTGTAGTCTACGTAATATTTGAAATGTTACCAGATACAAGATATAGAATGGTCAACACTTGTATTAAAAGCAAAACCTTTAAAGTAGGGAAACACCTTATAGTTGATCCTTTTATGGAAGTTATTTATGCCTTATCCATACCTAGGTGAGAAAAACCTTCAACTCATTGAGTGCGAACTTGGAGACAAGTTTAGGTTGTTTTGTAAATACCACCACAACTCTCAACCACTTTATTTAAGCCAACTCTTAAACAAAGCCAAAGGGGGTAGACCCTATAAAATAAACTAAGGGTCAATATAGGTGTTAATTTGAAAAATTGCAAGTAGAAATGATATTTTGAAAATAAAGAGTAAAAATGGAATGGAAATAGATCTAATCTACAAGATATAATACTAATACAACTACTCAAATATATAGCTCCAATTTAGATACATGTAAATAAATAAACATTGAAGCAAGTACATTTTTTTTTCCAAGAAAAAAAAGCGTAATTTTATTTCAAGCCGAGGGGATACAAAATTACATTCTGTAGGTGCTTAAGCACATCCGAGACAAGACCATAGGTCTGCAGAAAAATAACATAAAACAATAATATTACATGAGTTTTCTAGGAATTAGGAATTTTATAATAATCCTCTAATTTCCCTTTCTTCCCTCTCTTCTTTGTTTTCACCTCTGTCCATCCCCCCTGCTGAGGTGCAGCGACAATCAGTTCTTTACTCACCTGCTCTACTGTTGGCTGGACAAGTGTTTTATCTTTATCTGAGTCTGAATTTTCTGATTCATGTGCACGCTTTGACCCGGTTAAGGAAATATCCATTTGTTGCTCCATGATTGCTTCCTTACCGGCAGTTGTTGATTCTGAATGACGTACCTCCACTGTTTCAGCTATATGCACTGTTTCCTCATTGTCCTCATCCTTTTGTTGTTTTGTTGGTTCGCCCTCCTCACCCTCTGAATCCTCATCAATAGAGGGAGCATATTCTGCCTGCCATGTTTTCTTTTTGGATGCATCCCCTGTTTCTTTTTGGGGAATCGTTTTGAAAGAGGGCACGAATCTTGTAAGTGTCCTGTCAAATGGCAAAATCTGCATCTAAAAGCAGTATTTTCATAGTCCAATGCCTGGATCCATTTATGCTTTTCATATATCAGCTGAACTCTATCAGGAAGACCTTTGCTGAGGTCGATCTCCACACAGATTCTTGCATAAGTAAATAACCCCTGCTCATTCAAATCAGAATCACTTTTAATGAACTTCCCAAGCAGGTTGCCAATGTCTTCCAGTACTAGGTGATGCCAGAAAGGAAGGGGCAGGTTGGGCAACCGCACCCATACCGGCATTTTGGTTACCACCATAGAGTTGGCATCAAATTCAGGGAACCAGGGGGTTAAGAATAGCCCCGCTCTTCCCCAAAACCAAGGACCCTGCTCAATGATCTTCTGATAGTCTTCCTTTGATTCAAACTGTACAACAAAAAATCCTTTGGAACATAAAAGAATTTGACAATTTGTTGTCCGGTGTGTATAGATCCAGTTATGAAGATCAAAAGATCTAGGCCAAAAACCATTAAAACGGCAAATGAGAGCATGTGTTTGTAGAGTACTGAATAGTTGTGTTACCTCTGTATTCTTGACCTCCAGAGATGGGATAGCATCCAGTTTCTCCACAATATACGGCTTGGGTTGTGAAGATGGTGGAGCTGCTGTGGGTTGTGGCCCCTTTGTACGAGCTGCATCTTTGTATGAAGAGGGACCTGTTGCTCCTCTATTCCCAACTGATCCCCCCCGCAAACGATACAGCACATGCACAATAGAATTCTTGCTAATCTGGCAATCCCTCAACATATCACCCTCTTGCAGCACTTTACCCTCATGCAGAATGTAAAAAAGAGTTGAGGAGTAGCCCTCTTTCTGCACTATCAGGGTTTTTAGAGTCTCCTCTGTATCTTCAGCAAAAACCCACAGCAATAAAAATTTTCCTGATGGCAGTTTAACAAAAATCTGAAAATTTCCTACAGCTGTCTTATATCCCGAATAAAAAAGACAGGTAGTAAAATCATACGCTTCATCTTCAGAAAGATATGCCTTTACCGGCCTTGAATAGATCGCGCAGCTCGCCCTTCTCTCCTTACCCCTGTGATGACTAGCTCTGATGAGGCATGCAAGCCGAAAGAGTTCTGCATACCAGTACTGAAGTGCCCGGAGAAAGCCGCAGTGAAATAGAAAAGGACCCATCCTCCTGTCCTCGCCGTTGTGGGGATCGACCCTATGGAGGCAAGTCGCCCCAAAATCCACTGAATGTTGAAAACATAGTTTAAAAGCAGTATAATAAAAGGCATCCAAAAAAAAACTGGAATACTGCGAACTCCCTTGAACCCATTAAGAGCCGCAAACAGTGCCGTCATCTTTCAAAATCGCAGCCAAGAAATGCAAAGCTATGCATGCATCATCATCTTCGACCTGCAAGCCTTGTAGAAAAGAAAGATGGACAAGACCAGGGTCGTCCTGACGGCCATGTTCTTCTTCGGCGGGTAGGGTAAAACCTAGGGTTACAGCGCTCATCTTTCTCCTCTTCCCTTAATCTTGGATAACATATTAGTTCGCTTTCCAATGAAGCAAGTACATATGATAGCAACTTGAGATATATCAAGATAGAGACTAGTGCTAGAAATTTAAAATGAAAAGAGGTTAATAGAGTTAGAAAATACCAATTAGATACAATCATGGATTAGATTGTAGTTAGTGTCTAATCTATGAAATGTAAATTGTGATTAGTCCTACTTTAGATTGCAAGTTAGTGTCCATATAAGTGATGGACAAATAAAAGAAAATTATATTATAGAAAAAGTAATGCAATGAATCCTACTTTAGATTGTAGGTTAGCATCCAAATACATGATGGACAAATAAAAGGAATATCTAATCTAGAAAAAGCGATGTGATTAGTAATTAATCTAGAAATTAAAAGCAATTAGAGATTGCAAGTTAGTGACCTTAGAACAAAGAGATATTATTGCTTCAAGAGCAAATATGAGAATCGTTGGTGCTTGTCAAGTACCAAACTAGGGTTTGGATTAACTTTAAAAAATCCTATATCTAAGACTCACCTTGGTCATAGTGAGGTGTAAAGCTTAAATATGTCCGTCAAATATTTGAAAGGGAGAAGAAAAGCAAATTAATCTATGAATAAAAATTGTTGGAATCCTATTATAGATTGTAATTAGATATGTTAATGAATTGATGTCCACTTTAAGTGATGGGTTGATGAGAAATTAAAGTCTATTCTAACGAAATCAAAAAAAATTGTAACTAGGGGAATCAAGAACTAGGGTTGGGTTTGTACTTGCGTGGCAAGGGGTTGATTCTGATTTGACCACTATATCCCTAGGTGTACCAATGTTTCCCCACACATGGCACAAAGGGCTAATCGAGGTTTGAATCCATAGAATCACAAGGAATGCCTTAATAATGCACCCTATCTCCAACTACTCTACACCTTGGGGTCAATATAACTAATCTAAGTTACTTGAAATGATGCACAAATAAAAAGAAAATTTCCACGACACAAATGACACACAATCGTGCAGGGAAGTTAGGGGAGGCCGTGAGGGAATGAGTCGTGCGAACCACTTGTCTTATGAGGTCTATAGTGTCTCTCCTACTGTATAGAATGCTTGATGATCTGTTGATTAAAGATAACAACCAAGCTTACAGTTAGATAAGAAGTAAATGAAGAGAGAGGACATCGAGACGTTGAGTATATGAGTCTCTTCTTTCTTTTGTAGGAAGAATGTCCTTTGAATTTGTTGTATTAACTATGAAAACCTGCAATGATTATGACAATAAAACAACAATATGCAACTAGAAAGTGAGGCCTAAGGTATCATGGACAACTTGCAAATGATTCTCTAATGTATACCTAACTATTAACCTTCAAATATGCACACAAATAATATATTTAGCATCTTTAAAATGTAGATTTGTACTTGAATTTAAGAGAAACTTGAACCCTAATTGAATGATCAATAAGATGCAAACTCATATTCCTTATTAAATAGATTTATATGTGGCATGCTCAATGAATTTTTCAAGATCTATAAAATGCATCTATCGATAAGTTTTTCATTTGATATAATAGATTCCGCTTAAATAAAACAAATAAGGGAGAGATGTAGGTTTCTTTTTGTACTGTGTGTGTGTGTGTGTGTGTGTGTGAGAGAGAGAGAGAGAGAGAGTATCACTGAAGAAAAATGGTGATGTAACCAATAAGGATCAATATTGAGGACCTTGCTTACAACGATCATTGAGAGAAGAGGTTTCTCTAGGGTAAACTTCATATACTTGATATTTGGAGGAACACTTGCAAAGGGTAACAAAGGGAGGAAGAATAGATCTCTCCTTCCTTTCCCTTAAGGTAACACTCTACAAAGAAAACAAGTAATATTTAATAATCCAACCAAAGCTGAGTATGTCCATCTTAATAGAATAAAAAAGAGAAATGCAATAAGATTGAACCTATAATACTCCTCTTCCAACAAGGTGATAACACCCTTTCAATGGTGATTTAGGAGGATCAAAATTAAAGTCTTCAAATTGCAAACAGAAGACGACAACTATGTATATCTCGCCGATAGATTTCCGGTGACGTTTGTTTCGTGCAAAACGGACTCCGTACGCAAAATTTATTCGGTTCTAAACTTTCAAAAAAACATGTAAATTTAGCAAAAAATGGGTGCCACTTGGCACCATTGTAAGGGTGACATGTGGCAAGATGCAGCCTAGTTGGCATGTACAGTTAACAGAGTGGTGACATGGAAGCTCTACAACAAGCCACATGAAGGTAACATGGGAGACGAGTGAACCTCTGGCAGGTTGACATGTGGACCAATCAGGGCCTGCCATGTGGCAACCCTGTTGGTAGTTAGTTGGATAGTTTACCAAAAGAATTGGAGTCGGGGAAGATTAAACCCCTAACCTCCTCTCCTCCTAAGCCTCCACCAAATCCACCTAACCATCACCTCTACCATTTGTTTCTTACCCTTATAGATATTGACTTCTATTTAAAATTTAACTATGTAAGCCTCCACGAAATCTACCTCGCCATCGCCTTTTCCATTTGTTTCTTACCCTTATATATCTTGACTACCCTTATAGATATTGACTTCTATTTAAAGTTTAACTATGTAAGCCTCACCAAATCCACCTAGCCATCTCATTTTCCATTTGTTTCTTACCCTTATATATCTTGAATTATATTTAAAGTTTAACTATGTAAACCTCACCAAATCCACCTAGCCATCTCCTTTTCCATTTGTTTCTTACCATTATATATCTTGACTTATATTTAAAGTTTAACTATGTTCTATTTAAAAAAAGATAAAAAGTTATATTTAAAGTTTAACTATGTTCTATTTAAAAAAAGATAAAAGGATATTTAAAGTTTAACTATGTAAACCTCCACCAAATCCACCTAGCCATCTCCTTTTCCATTTGTTTCTTACCCTTGACTTATATTTAAAGTTTAACTATGTTCTATTTAAAAAATGGTAAAAGGTTATATTTAAAGTTACATTCGTTTCTTACCCTTATATATCTCGGCTTATATTTAAAGTTTAACTATGTTCTATTTAAAAAATAAATAAAAGGTTATATTTAAAGTTTAACTATATTCTATTTAAAAAATAAATAAAAGGTTATATTTAAAGTTTAACTATGTTCTATTTTAAAAAAAATAAAAGGGTATTATTATGCCATTCGCTATGCCACATGACCAACTATATCCGCTGAAGTCAACAGATAAAAGATCCATATAATATTATACTATATGCCAACATAAATCAACTATATCCGCTGAAGTCAACAGATAAAAGATCCATATAATATTATACTATATGCCAACATAAATCGTGATTTTGGGAAGAGATCTGCATATATTAACGTCAAAGACGTTCTTCTCTGAGGTCCGTTTTTCGCCACCGTGGCGAAAATGGTCGTCCCTTCCGTTGCCGCGTGTCAATTTCGTTGCCCAACCAACGTTTGCCACGTGCCTTTTCACCCTTGACATTTCTCCGGAGAGCGGTGACTGTGTATGCGAATTGGACGTCCATAATCTACGATTACGAAGGCCTTCGTTTTACCTGGGATCAGACCACGGATCGTTGCAGACGTGTGGCATCGTTTCGAGGCGGAGATCAGCGTTTCAATCCCGTAAAGCCAGCAGATGAATGGGAATCGATCGTCCTCAATAACATATCGGGAACGACATGCGTCCAGTTGCTCGTCTACCCACTTAGCATTTTCGCCCAAAACTGCCTTCTGGATGTGAGGAAAGAGCTCCTCCGCCTGAGAATGGACCCCATTCCGCGCTGAGGTACGAGCCGCTGCTTTCTTGTATGACAAAGCTCCGAATTGAGGTGGCTATCGATGAAGAATCTGGATGAAACAGTAATATTATACCAAAACTATATGTTTCTGATATTGTCCACTGATAAAGTTTAATGCAATATTATAAATTTAAGTAGTAACTTATAATGTTATATTAAAAATATTTGGTTCAGAAACTGAAGTTATAATTTTATAGCTTTCCAACTTGGAGCTCTGAAAAAAATTCACATCGATCACATCCATCGCGGCTGAAAGTTTAAAACTGTGAACAAAACGGTGTATAGACATATGGCATAGGTTTTATGAAATTATCAGATCGGCACCTTACAGAATATTGTCTCCCGCAGTTTTGTTCGCCACTTGCTTTGTATTTTGGACTTTTCTATGGACGGTTCACAGTATAGTCTTTTGGTTTCTTGCTTGGAAAATAAGAGAAATTCCTGCACTCGTATATAACAGAAGTGACTATTTGTGTATACTCCCGTTCATATTTGAGGAGTCCGCGCTCTTACGGATCGTGTTCGTTGTGTATTTTCGGAGTATTCTTGTGAACTGAAGAGGAATATAAGTGCATTGTGCCATCAAAGAAATTCTTTTTGACGCAGTGAAATTCACAGCATACAGGAGAAATCTTTACAAACATTCAAAACTTGGGAGGTTTGAGAGGAGATATGTACTCGTACAGAGGTATGGAATTAAAAGGCTCATTTAAAAATTCAATTAAAGGGTCTCTATATCATTTGATTTAAGGACAAGAGTTGTGAGAGATTAAGAGGTTCCGACGAATTGAAGCTGAGAGATTAGTTATAAGTTCAATTTCTCGGGTCTCAAGTTCGAAACTTGACAGGTTTGTTTCAATGGTTGTGTTATAAAATGTGTCACATAAGCTCCCCACCGTTCCCAGACGGTCCTATTCATGCCAAAGTAGAGAAACAATGGCTCGACATGAAGGTATTCTGCATAAGATTGAATGCTTCGGGATTCAGCAAAAGCGTACCAATTCCTGAATCTTTAACTCTCCATTTCTTTCCTCCTTGCAGCAATCAAATTGCTTTGGAGATCAACGGGCGCCGATTCCATCCGTCTTCAAGCGCGTTTCTCACGCTCCAACGGAATCGAGTCGAAGAAATATCAGAAGGCGAAATCACATACATGAGTGCTCATACCATTCGGATCAGTGACAACCTCTGTTTTGAAGTCTACTTGAAGGAGGGACGGGCCTCTTTATCTTTGGAACGCTGGAGAAAAGGCATGCCATAAGCGAAGATTTCTTCCCCGAAACGACATCGACGGTGGAGTGCTGAAAGTATTCATCTAAATGGGTCTTCGAAACCATGTCCATCCATTGCAACTCCTTCCAGCCATTGTAAAATGCAATTGATTGATGACAGGCGGCGGCTCCCAGAGGAACCAGCCCCTTAAATAAGGCCTCGGGCGTAATTAATTATGAGAACATATAAATATATATAGTAAACTAGCAATTGCTCCAAAAGGTGAAATAAAACACTTACGGAAAAAGTGAATACATATATGAATTGAATTGAATAAAAATATCTCATTCTAAAATGGGCAAAACTCTCACAAACGAGTTTAAGAAAAGTACTTATCTATTGAAAATAATCTCTCAGCTCAATAAATTGTAAACCAACCTTGAAGTGTTTATACAATTGTGAAAGGATAAAAGTGACAGCTAGGCAAATTATTTTACAATAAATTGACATTAAATATTAATGGCCTTTTAAAATAAATTGCAAACAACCTAGAAGTGTTTTTACAATTGTGAATTATTATACAATAAACTAACATTAAATATTAATGGTCTTTTATGAATTTATGTTGATCTAAGTTAGTAACAATGTTTCTTGATGTTTGAGTGGCTCTATAAAATGTCGTGTTAAAATGTAATTTTTATTGTAAAGGAGGAATGAACATGTTTGGACCATTGAGTTTCGATTAAGAGCTACAAATAATGATTTAATCAATACTTATTAATTTTAAATTGTGTGTTTATAAGCTGTTATAATTCAAAATATATGAATATCCTACTAAAGTCATAAATATTGTAAATTTATATTTACAATAATGTTTGTAGATAATGTATCTTAGTTTAGTGCTCTCCCATCTAATCATCAGCTTTAGCTCGAATTTGGTTTTTTTAGGCCTCTCTAAACATTTTATCTCATGTTAAGACAATAATGTGTGATTACTTAATTTAGAGGAGAAATAACATAGATAAAGGAACCAAACCTAAAGAAATGAATAAGATAAACATTTTTGTATATACGGTATATTCAAGAGTTAGAGAAAAAAAAATGCTAAATTTCAACAAGTTAACACTTCAAGCTATATAGTAATTTATGTGATGTGAAGATAAAGTTGTTCTCAACACTAATCGGTAATAAACATTGAATTTCAACACTTTTGATACACTACAAAACTTTCTAAATACTACATGGTAACATTACTTAAAAAATGTAAGTCTATTTAATTTTGTATATTCATATTGAAAAAGTACATGATCCTCAACACATTCTAAACACTAAACACTTTATAAATACTACATGGTAGACTTACTTAAAAAATGTAAGTCTAATTGATTCAATTCTCAAGTCTATATAGAAGTAGAATATATTTGATTTTGTTTAAAAGTAGACTATGTGATTTTGAATTCCCTAATATTAAAGTGTTAATCTACTTGACATCTATGAGCATTCTTACCTATTTTTTCACTCCAAAACTTAATTTGTCTTTTAGATGAGGATGCACATGTTTTGATCATTGAATTTTGAGTGAGAGCTAGATTAATAATAATTTAATATAACTCTAAATTAGGTGTTTATAAGTAAAATTACCACTAAAAATATATGAATTTTCAAAGTCATAAATATTGTAAATAGATATCTATAATATTTTTTTGTAATTCTTGTTCTCTTAACTTAATTCTCTGGCATCTACTCAATATAGTTTAATGTACTTAATACTAAACACACTATATATCTTACTAAAATTTATGTATCCCTATATAATGCCTTATTACTTTGTATCATACAAATATAGTTTCTTTCATTTTCAATAGATTTACTAAACAAAAATTATTGTATTTTATATTTTCTGTGTTTCTTCTCTATTGTTTAGTTTACTGAACATTTGCTTACCTTCTTAAAAAATAAAAAATTGTAATAATTTACAAAAACATAAATGAATATTTTTCAACTTTATAAGTAAAGCTATCCCTTTTAATTAATCTCAAAACGTTATAAATAAAAAAAACACATTTATCATCACATAAATTCACTATTTAAAATATGTTTATTCTCATAAGTTAGCTCTCCCATTTACTCAATACAAGGTAATGTACTTAATACTAAAAAACTCTCACTACAATTTATGTCTAATTATATAGATGTCTTATAAAATTGTTTTGGATCATAGAAATATTGTTTTTTCATTTTTAATAGACTTACTAAAAAAAATATTATTACAAAACCTCAAATGAATAGTCTAACTAATAAAGATTTTAAAATATTAAAATATGATAATAAAAAATAACAATGTATTGCATTTCCTAAAACCTTTTAAAATATTAAAATATGATAATAAAAAATAACAATGTATTGCATTTCCTAAAACCAAAATTATTGTTTTGATATTTGTTTGAATGTGTGTTTAAATTTAAAATAAACATTATTTTAAGCTCATTTTATAATGAATAGTTTAATTAATAAAGATTTTAAAATATTAAAATATGATAATAAAAAATAACAATGTATTGCATTTCCTAAAACCAAAGATATTGTTTTGATATTTGTTTGAATGTGTGTTTAAATTTAAAATAAACATTAAGTTCATTTTGTATGCATGTATATAAAGAGTATTAAAAAAGGATTAATAGTAATATTTAAAAGTTTTGTTAATTTATAATTTATAAATTAATTTCTAAAACTGGAAATAATATCATATTTTGGCAAAATTTTAATCTATTTTTAAATTTGAATTTAATAATGGTTTTAAAATAAATTAATAAATATTTATATAATGCATTTGCATTAATGAAAATATAGTCAAGAAAATCATGGAAATTGTGAGCATCCTACCTCTTCTTGTATAATCTAGTGGTGAATATATGTCATTCTCTAATGCCCTAAACCAGATTTCTTGGAATGCTTAGTGACCTAGATCATGTTGGAAAATCAAACATCACATGAATTGATTGTTGGCCTTTAATGATGTTGTCTATTCCACATATTTGAAGAGGCTAACTACATAACAAAGGAGAGAATGTGTGTCCTCAATTAAAGGCTCTGGGGTGTTCCCCTTATGCCTTCTCACATTATTCTCATCTTCTTTGGATGTTATAATGATTTTTTTGTAGGTAATTAAAACATAAAGTATTTCAATTATTCAATTGATAAATATCTAAGCCCTAGCACTTGTAGATTCCCATAGTCAAAAATAATAATAATAACAAGTATCTAAAAATTGTTTATGAAAATATTAAAAATCATATCATCATTGCTTTGTAGCATGGAAGCTACATTATAGTCGCAATTCACAAATGTTTTTTTATATTAAAAAGGTGTGTTGGTGCTATGTTATTATTTTGGTGGATTCTATTATGAATATAGCAATTCTAACACTATATGTTAAGTTTAAGGAGCTCTATCACCAAAATGGATACAAATATGAATCCTCGGCCATCTTGCTTGAATGTTGCAATTCTAACCTAACATGTGAAGTTTATATAACTCCATTCCAAAAATGAGAGTAGATGTCACTCCTTCACCAAAATGGTTTTAAATGAGTATTTATGTCGTTAGAAACAAATCAACTTAAAATTTATGTGTATTTTTAAATCCATCCTCATAATCATAAATTCCACTTAAAATACAAAAAAAATAGCAAGGTTGGTACCCTCGAAGAGGAGGGACAACTCAAACACCCAAAATACAATTCGAAAGAAGAAAAATAATTATAACTATGTGTCGTCCATAGCTATTCAAATTCGACTAGATAGCCAACTTGAGAATGCTGATAGGGGGAGCCTGGTTCAGGTTCAAAGGAATTGAGTGCATACAACTCCAATTTTAGCGCCATCTAAAACAGCTTGAGGAATACACGAAAAAATTTCTTTCCCATCCCACATCTTCGGAATTGCAACATGAATCATGTTCAGGAAATCATATTGATTTTCATAGATTTCATCTTCATTTTCACTCTTTGCTCCAGCATCCTCTCACATGCCACACAGGCTTCATCCCATTTACACCTTCGTCTTTCACGCTACATTCTTCACCGCATTGACCCCTTCTTCTTTCAGAGCGCTCATAGATAGAAATGCACCACCATCCTCCCCCAGCTTGGCATAGAGAGAAACGACATACCTGAGCCGATTTGATGTCAACCAATCAGACGTGTCATCCAATAAAAGCTCACTGATCTGGCCTCTCTCCATCAGCCAGGTGCAAAAACATGGACTTACATCTGTGACTATTGTCTGCTTATTTTTCATGCTTGCATAGTACAACCAACATCACATTGTAAATAAGCAAGAAGGTTATTGAGAAGGTGTAAGTGCACCTAGAGAGACCCACAATTCCCAATCTGGAAGATTGCTATATGACTGTCCTGAAGAGCAAGAGAGGAACCCGCGCTACCTGCATGTAAAGTTGAACCAGGACTGTAAGGGATCGCCTACCTGTGTTGTTAAGGGATCATGGTAGTGATTGGTTGTAAACCTGTAGGCTCCCACTGTGTGAAGAGAGAAGATCTCTCTGTTTTGGAATGGTTTGAGATTATTAACCGGCATTGATTGAAGTTGCATTGATTAGCTATTATGTCTTAGTGTGCAACAATGTCCTAAAATATATGATTTGCAAGTTATGTGTAATGTTTTATTGCTAATAAAATTTTAAATGGAATGTATATTGATTTTTTTAATAGATGTGTTTATCGTCTTTAGTTTTTTCATTGCCTATGCAGTTTTTTGTCAATTTCATTTTGTAGTTTTCATGGATATAATAGAAGAATTTGCAGCGTTACATATTATGCTATGTAAGATTACCTTAAGCTTTTGTTTCTTTATTTATTGGATTGTGCTTAAAAGTATAAATCAAAGTTCTTAAAATACTTTCTTTTTTTCCACTTTGAATCAAATCTACTTTACTTTAATCATTTTTTCCTTCGGCGTTTTGTTGCACCTTTTGGGGCAATTGCTAGTATACTATATGCCAACATAATCGTGATTTTGGGGAGAGGTCTATAGCTTGAACCCATGACCTCCTCCCCCTTTGTCAATGCCTTAACCACTACACCAAGGCCACCACATTTGATGGGATATGAAATCCTTTTGTTTTAACTTGATATGGGGTCCTATTTTATCCCAATATAGGCGCACTCCACTTTTGACCCAAAATCTAAAACAAATTCATATTTTTATATGGTTTTTAAACCATATATATATATAAGAAACCCATTTTATTATATATTATTAATAATAGATAACATCGATATAGGATATATGGGCGGAGATGGAGCTCTGCGGAACGACGCGAGGAGTAGCAGGTCATGAAGAAGCGCGGGAGAGTGGGCCCAAGGTCTTTTAACTCTTTCTTCTTTTTCTCCTCTTACAATGTTTAAAAACACAGTCCCAAGGATAAACATTTCATTACCTGACAATACTTGACGCTCACTCATCCATCAACTCAGGGTGAATAATAGAAACTCACAATGTACTTGGAAGATGTGGATTACGAGCCAGATGGACACAATGAATCCATGTTCTATACGGATCAGGAGGTGTAGAGTACGAAATATTTACAAGAGGCGCAGAAGGAAAACTCAACACAGTTTAAAATTATTTCACCTCACATCAACATGATGAAAGAGGCTATTGGAAATCGCGAGGATGACATCACCAAAACCTCGAGCGAGCTCAAGCCAAGAAAAAACAAAGGCATCAAGCCAAGGAAATCCTATCCGAAACTTACTGTGGGGAAGGACATTCTTTTAGAACAAATCCCATAATACTTAAAATTGGCGTTAACAAGTAGATTCTGTGGAAAGACTCCATCCAAAGACGCACTCAAATTGTGGATGGAGTCAAACTGGAGCGAGTTTCTGGGATATACACCCATTTTCCATGTCCTCCCCCAAGGTTGGTTCTTGCTCAAGTTAAAACAGGAGGAGGATGGTCTTAAGCTCTTAAAGAGGCAATGGCAATGGGGGTCGTTGGGTTTAATTTTAAAAAAATGGAGAATTGACTTCAATGCCAAAAAGGAGCCACACCATCAACAACATATTTGGGTCATATTACCTGGTCTACCAATGGATTTTGGAAGCGATAGGTAACAATTTAGGGAAATTTGTTGCCCTCAAGAAGGATTTGGAAACCGAAGAAGACCGCAGGTGCGCCAGAATCTTGGTCGAAATGGATATGAGGGAAGGACTCTATGAAGAACTGATAATATTAATACACAACAACATATGGATGAAAAGGCTAGAATTTTGGAAGATTTTGTTCAGGTGCTTCAGTTGTCGACAGGTTGGACATTTGCAAAAGGATTGCACTAAGTGCAAGGAGATCCCTTGATTTAAAAAGATATTGGTAAAAAAGTCAACCAATGTGACCAGAAAAGATGCAATAGAAGGTGGTGGACAGGTAAAAGGAAGCAAGGGGAAAATGCAAGACAATTTTGTGGGTGACAAAGAAAAAGGGAAGGCCCAGTCGGGCAAAAAATCTCTGGTCACATTGATGGACCACGCTCAAGGACAAGTCAGCAGTAGTGCATCAAGCAATTCTCGACAGGACGAAGTGTCATCCTCGAAAATTAGAGGTACTAATGTTATTATCCCACCTGTAAACCCTTTGTGTTTAATTAACAATGAAGTAATCGAGAGCTTGATAATTAATGGAAAAAAAAAACTCAAGCTCTCCCAGACCGTGAAAGATAGAAATAATAGCTAAAGAAATCCAGGCAGAACAAAGAAAGAACTATAATATACGATCAAAAAGTATTCATAAGAAAGAAGAGGAATGTGTCTCAAGGGGAGGCCTTGCTCTCAACCCCCCAATAAAATCTCAGGCTAGTAGAAAATCATTGTTATCAAAAGCTCAGAAACAAGTGGCATTGGATGTTAAACATGGGAGACAATCAACAATAACTAAGGCTCTTAGAGTAGAAAAATCTCCAGGCAAGGGTACTTAATGATAATTATGTCTCTCAACACAAGGGGGATAGGGGGGGGGCTCCAAAAAAATGCCCTAAAAAGGTTGTTAGCCACCATAAAACCGTCAGTATTTCTAATCCAACAAACTATGATTGAAGGAAAAAAGGCTAAGGAAGTAATCAGTGAATGCGTGAAGGACTGGAGTATGGAAAGTATAGACGCAGACGGACATTCCGGTGGTATATTATCAGCTTAGATTCCTGAATTAAAATTAATATCAACAACAAAGTACGACCCAGTCTTGGGGACCCTGTTGGAGGATGGAGAAACAGGACTAAGCTACACAATTTTGAATGTCTACGGGCCTTTTTATGACAAAAAATCCTTTTGGGAAACGGTGGGGAATACAGGAGCCGTGGATCAAACAAATGTGATTTTAGGGGGAGATTTAAATCTAACCCTCACTTTGAATGAAATACAAAAATGTGAGAAATGATGCTTTGGGCTCCTTTTTCAGTTCCTTTTTTGAATGGAAAGGTTTGATATACATAGCCCCCTTGAAATTGGAGCCTACATGGAGGAACAAGAGAGGGGGAGATCAGGCCATATCCAAGAGATTAGATCATTTCATGGTAGCGAAAAACCTAGTTAGTGAATCGTTGATCTTACAGTCTACGGTAGATACAAGAGGAAACTCGGATCATCGACCTATAGTCTTAAAAATAAGGAATTGTGAAGACAAGACACCATCTCCCTTTAAGTTCAATCCCTAATGGATGGGAGAGGAAGATTATATATCCTTAATTCTAAATGCATGGAAACCACTACAGGAAGTCCAGAATCATTCCCTCGTGCAACAATTCACTAACAATCTAGAGAGAATGAAGAATATCTCAAAGGATTTGGATAAGAAACACAAAACAAGACAGCTAGAGGAGCTAAAGGGGGTGGAAAAGGAAATTCAACAGTTGTATGACAAAAATCAAGATGAATTTTTCACTATGGAAGAAATAGGATTTCTAAAGCAACTACAAGGGAAAAAGGACTCTTTGTTGCTCATGGAAGAACAGAAGTGGAGACTAAAAAGAAGGGCCCTTTGGCTGGAAGAAGGTGATCGGAACATGAATGCTTTCACATATATGCATCTCATCAAAGGAGCATAAACACCATACACGAAATCAAGTCAAGCCAGGGCAATATGGTTAGGACCTTTCTAGAAAAAGCCCAAGCAGCGGTTGACCACTTCCAAAGCATTTTCACAGAACCGGAGGGATGTCCAATAACAAAAACCCTAGAGGTGTGAGGCCTTTTTCCAAGGCTAATTATAAGTTAAATGAATGAAGAGCTAACCAAATATATAACAGAAGATGAGATTCAATAGGTTCTGCACTCATTCCAAAAAGAGAAAAGTCCAGGACCAGATTGTTTCACACTAGAGTTCTTCTGAGGTTTCTATGATAAAATAAAGGAGGATATTTTGGTATTGGTTAAAGAATCAAAGAAGTCAGGGAAAGTGTTGGGAAGCATAAACTCAACCTTCATAACTCTGATCCCAAAAAAGCAGAAAATGTAGACTTTTGATGATTTATGGGCAATCTCATGTTGCAATATCATTTATAAGGTGACAACAAAGGTTATTGCACTTAGATTAAAACCAATTTTGAGTGAGGTGGTAAAAGAGGACCAATTTGGTTTCCTACACAATAGGTAAATACATGATGCAGTCTCACTTGCTCAAGAGGAAATCCACACTATCAAAAAAGACAAGCAATGTGCTTTTGATCCGAAGCTAGACCTGTCTAAAGCATATAACAGAGTAAGTTGGACCTTTGTTAGGCTTCTTTTAACTCTAATCAGAATGGCTTTAGAAATGGAGGATTGGGTGATGGGGTGCATCCAATAAACCTCCTTTGCAGTATTGATAAATGGATCACCCTCAAGCTTCTTTCAACCAACAAGGGGCATCAGACAAGGGTGTCCTCTATCACCCTTTGTTTTCCTACTAGTCGCTGAGGCATTGAGGAGATTAATACATAATGCAAAAAGGGATAGAAGGATTGAAGGAGTCCTTCCAACTGTCCTACACAACACAAGGAATGGATTCCCCATCATTAATCCATAGTTCCCTTAGGAAATCCAACCCTTACAATGCTTTCCATTGTGCAGTAAGAGTCCAACGTGTTGTATGATGTCGAAGAACCTATCGTAGCACAAATCATGGCTTACCAACCATTTGTGTGTAGCAAAAATCAATGGGTAAAGGTTCCTAGCTTTCTCAGCCTATATGCTCATGTATTTTCCCTTGAAATCTATAGCCTTGTCTCTAAATTCTAATTTATAGGCTATACACAGTTTGGTAATGGTCATGAACAACAATAGAGAGCTCTACGTAGTGTAGATATGCATAAGAGAATGATATAATGAGTGTTGAATCCAAGGGATATGGGATGATGCTGAAAAGATAATCGACATAGCTTCTGACCATAGAAGAAAGGACTTGTGACAATTGCAAAGAGGGCTTCTAACATTTGATAGAAATGTCACTAGAGCACATTTAATGGAAGGGAATCCAGGCCCAAAAGAAATAGTTGAAGGTAGACGACGAAAGACACCCGGAGGATAGTCAACAACCTCTAGCAAAATGGGCAGAAAAGGTCGACAGAGTGAAGTGGTCAACAACACAAAGTCAATGGGAGAAGCCAACTGATTCACGAGAATTCTGAGTAGGAACAGTTGATGATTGATGATGAGGAGGGTGATTAGATGGTCGATGGACATATCGACCAAAACATGATAGAAGTCGAGGAAGTAGACTAATGTTGATGAAATAGGAAATCGACCAAGCAACTATGATCTTGATGAACAGAGTCAATGAGGTAGTTGGAGTAGTTGAAAAGCAATTATGGCGGTTGTTGCATAATGATAGGTAGTGAAACTTGTCATGGGGAACTATGGGGTGTATTTATTGCATCCATGGCACTGCCTAGGAGTATGTAAACTCCTAGAAGGAGAGTTGAGGACTGTGCATCTGAGCGCAACTATAAATACCAATGAATGTTCAGAAACAAAGGGACTTTTGGGACTACTAACTTTTCCACACTTATGAGAGTAGATATTTTAGTGAACCTGCTAGAATTGAATAAGTGTGTGAGCGTTGAGGATGTGATATTCCCCTGTGCATGCTTATGTTGTAATAGTAGAAGATCATCCCGACTAGTCAAGCTTGGAGTCGTATTGTATTTCCTCTTGTAAAGAGATTTCTAATCATTTAATTGAAATCCATAATTCTTGGCTAAGGTTGTATTGGTGTGCTTTCATTGTGTACATTTATCTATACCCGATCTACCCAAGTTGTCATGTGCATCAACTGGTATTAGAGCAAAAACGTTATCATGTGTGAAGGTCCACTTGCGATTGGATGCGAAGAACAACTCTAGTTGCGGTTGGGTAGAGTTGTGGAAGTGTGATTTGGTCATTTGAGTAGAGAGATGGCTCATAGAGGTGTCAATGTTCATGGTAGAAGGAACTGTGGGGGTGCACGGGTCACTATTAACAGTGAAATCTTCGAAGAATGCATCTAGACAATGATGACGTTGAAAATTGAGCTAGCGGCCATGAAAGAGGAACAATGACGAGGATATACTGCAAAAACTCTCAACCACAGTGATGAGGACATTGAGGAAAGAGAGGCTTAAGAAGAAAAAGAGGAGGAGTTAGATGAGCCAGAGGATAGACTTTTAAATGCATTTTAGGAGATGAGAGGTAAGGCTAAGATGGATGTGCCTACCTACTCAGGGAGTTTGAACCCAAAAGTGTTGATACATTGGGTCAGAGAGATGGAGAAATATTTTGACATGGAGCAAATAGAAAACCTCAAAAGAGTAAAGTTTGCATGCCTAAAGTTAAAAGGTCATGCCTAGTTATGGTGGGATAATGTGTAGGCCGATAGAGTGAAGAAGGGAAAAGAGAAGATAAAAACTTGGAAGAGAATGGTCGCCAAGTTTAAGGACAAGTTCCTTCCCACCGACTATATGATTTCCTTGTTCAGGAAATTACAAAACCCGAGATAGAAGGAGTTGATTGTAAAAGAATTCACCGAGGAATTCCATCAACTGTCAATTAGGTTGGGACATACCGATGAACTGGAGAAGGAATTCACCAGATATGTTAATGGGATGAAGTACTCCATATAGGACGAGTTCAGCTTGTCAAAATCCAGAACAGTCAAATGAGCCTATCATCTAGCTCTGAAGGTAGAATAAAAGTTGTTGAGAAATACTTCGATGAGCAGAGGGAAGTCAACTCCTCGAAGTCAAAAATATTTCACACCAGAGGACAAACTAGTGGGGTGAGGAAGGAAGAAAGTCAAGATTATCGACTCGAATAAAATATGACCGGAGGTGATGCACCTGCGTATCAAGGAGGAGGTGAAAACTCCAGGAGTCGAGGTGGTAGTGATCAAAGAGGAGATTTTGGAGGACAATGTGCAGACCAGTATCAAATTGTATGCTACAAGTGTCAAGAACGGGGACACAAAGTATATGAGTGCCCAAAAAATATGGATACCACATGTTGACCGAAAACCAGAAGTCAAAGTGACGATGAAGTTGGTTCGAGTACAAAGGAAAATTAGGGAGAAGTCACTTCGGAGAAAGGTCGAAACTTGACGATCCATCAAACTTTGTTGCAATCTATGTCACAGGAGGAGAAAGAACCAATGTAGAGGAAGTCCATCTTCCGAATGAATGTGAAGATTCAGGATAGATGTTGTATGACCATCTTTTATGGCGATAGCATAGATAATATGGTCTCGATAGAGGTAATCGATAAGCTAGGGTTGCAATTTAAACCACACCCGAATGTGTATAAGGTGTTGTAGTTGCAGAAGGGTCATCGTGCCTCTATGACACAACAATGCCTGATCAATTTCAAGATTGGAGGGTTGCATGACTCTGTGTTGTCTGATGTGATTCTGATAGATGCTTTTCACGTATTATTGGGTCGACCATGGAAATACGAAGAAAAAAAATGATATATGATGGTTTACGAAACACAATAACAATTGAGAAGGATGGTAAAAGCTTTCAACTAATTCCCCTAGCTAAAGAGTCGAATAGCCAAGAAACAGAGAGTGGATATTGGGAAAAGCAAGTGTTGATGTGTTCAACAAATGAATTCCTGACGGAGGAAAATAAGCAACAATTTTGCTTTGCAATTATTCCAAAGGGGCCAATTGTCGAGATCTCGACTAAAGATGTCCCGACAGATGTCAGAGAAGTCTTGTTGGAATTCAAGAGCATAATGTTCAATGAAGTGTCGGTTGGATTGCTGCAAATGAGGAGTATATCACACATGACCAGCTTGATTCCAGGGTTGAGTTTGACAAACAAGGCACCGCATAAAATGGCGCTGACAAAAAATGTTGAGTTGAATCGACAATTCCAAGATTTGTTGGGTAGTGGGTTGATCGGAGAAAGCATGAGTCCATGTGTTGTACCAACTGTACTAGCACCCAAGAAAGGACGAGAATGCAAGATGTGTACCAACTCAAAGGTTATCAACCGGATTACAATAAAGTATGGATTTTCATTTCCTAGAATGGACGACTTGATTAACTGCTTGAGTGGATAATACTAGATCCAACTTGAAGAGTTGAGACCACTAGATCCAAATAAGGGAAGGTGATGAATAGAAGACAACCTCCAAGATGAAGGAAGGGTTGTATGAGTGGTTGGTTATTCCATTTGGGATGACCAATTCATGTTGATGTATTTGTAACTTCGGAATGTATTCACCTGTATATCTTATGTATTGTACCCCAATGCTTATTCCGGGAAGTGTCTGTAATGTATTTGAGTCCTGTCATGCCCTGATGTTCCTATCGGGAGATTCAATAATGTAAACAACTCATGTTAAGTCATTGTGGGTAACCCTCCTATTGATCAAGGGTTAAAGTCCCCGCAGTTGTGGGCCCTAGGGTTATTAGACTCTCCTAGAGAAGTCGACCCTAGTGATTTATTGTCAAGTCGAGAATTAGTATAAATAGAGAGTGAGCCTCTCTATTTATCACACATTCACACACACTCAGTTGTAGCGCATAACTGAGAGAGAAGAAGTTGCTGGGATAAGAGAGAGAGAGATTACTGCTGTCGGGAGCTCATCTTATTGTTTTTGGAGTTTTGCTTTTGGTGTTGATTCTATCTCTGAGGAAGTTGCAGGGTTTTCTCCTTTATGGTTTCCCCGAGGAAAAACATTGTGTTCATTGTCTCTTATGTTTGATTGTTGTGCTTGTTATTCTCTCAGTTAAAGATCCTAAGATAATGCTAGCTTAAATGATAAAATTCTAACATGGTATCAGAGCTAACCTGAGAAGAAGACACTATGCAGCTGCGGAAACTAGGGATTCCTACTTTTTGGATCTCTCTCCATAGATTTTGAGGAAAAGAAGGTTGGGTTGACTCTCCTCTCCAGGGTGCATCTTTCTGTCGAAGCAGAATATGATTCTGAGAATTTTCAGTTTTTGACCCGACACTACTGTCGAAAATTAGGGCTTTCCACAGAAGTGGAATTTTTGAGTAAGCCCAGGCCTGGATTTATCTCCTCCCCAAAATCAAAATTTATAGATCAAGATCAAAGCTTTTGGTTGGACATAACTACGAGAAAGTCAAACCCTAATCTGCTCTGGAGACAACTCTGCAGAAATTCAGCTCCATATCCAAATCCGACATCTTAACCTAGTAAGATCTAAATCTTTTGTATTTCCATTTGAGGTTCTTAGTTAAGATGTCTCATCATACCAAGATTGATGAAAGGCTTGAGGGAGTTGATAACTTCTGAGCCTGGAAGTATAGGATCTCCCTGGTCCTAGAAGAAAATGAGTTGGACTTCTACATCAATGAGGAGATTTTAGTTCCAGAGGGAGATGAGGCTAAGGCCTTACACAAGAAGAAATTGGTCATGGCTAAGAGGATTATTGCTGATTCAATCAAGGATCACCTCGTACCACAGCTGTCCTCCCTAAAGACACCTAAAGCTATGTTTGATGCCCTGACCAAACTGTTTGAAGGAAAGAACATAAACCAGAAGATGACTCTGAGAAACCAACTGAAGAATGTAAACATCCAGAATGTGGAGACCATCCAGTCTTACTTTACAAGGGTCTCTCAAATCAAGGAATAGTTGGAAGCAGTAGATGAAGATGTAGAGAATGCAGAAAGTGTGATGACCACCCTAAATGGTCTCCCTAGGGCATGGGACTCTTTCATTCAAGGGATCTGTGCCAGAAAGAAGCTAGTCAAGTTCAACAAACTATGGGAAGAATTCTCACCAGAAGAAGCTCGAATAGTAGCTCGAGAAGAAAAGATGGGAAATGAAGATCAAGCTCTCACCATCCACACCAAGAAAAACAGAAGGGACCATCATCACTCTAAAGGTAAGCATTCACACTCTAGAAGAGACCTATCTACTATTAGATGTTACACATGTGATGAGAAAGGACACATATCCATATATTGTCCTAAAAACAAAGGGAGCTCTCATAAGAAAAAGGGAAACAAGAGAAGACATCATGCTCATGCTACAGAGGATGATTAACCTTCCACAAAGAGAATCAGGCAAGAAAGTGATGAAGAATATGTGTTGATTTCTGCTCTCACGGGAACTATCTCACATGGAAGCAATGATTGGCTTATAGACAGTGGTGCTTCCAAACACATGACGGGATTCAAGGAATCTTTTGTGAAACTATCTGAACATGAGTCACCTCACAAGGTGAAACTTAGGGATGACTACCAGTATCCAATAAAAGGTAGCGATGAATCCTCCTATAACCTAGACTCTGGAATTTCTATGAAGATGAAATATGTATTATTTATACCAGGGCTAAAGAAGAACCTCCTCTCCATATCTGCATTGGATGCAAAAGGCATGAGGGTTGCTTTTGTAGATGGCCAAGTTCTTATGTGGCCAAAGAGAAAGACTATTGATGATGCAGTAGTGATTGGGGAACAAGAAGGAGGTCTATACAAATTGAAGGGCCAACCAGAACAAGCTTTTGTTCATGACTCGGTAGAACCAAATGAACTTTGGCATAGAAGGCTTGCACATGTGCATTACAGGGCACTACCACTTGCAAGCAAAGCTGTTCAAGGTCTTCCAGAAATGTGGACAAAACATGAAGGTGTATGCAAAGGATGTGCGAAAGGAAAGAATACAGAGAAGACATTTCCAAGTAGTGAGAGCAAGGAAAAAGGAATCTTGGAGATCCTCCACTCCGATGTATGCGGTCCAATGTCATCCAGCTCTCTAAGCAGGTATGTATATTATGTTTCTTTTATTGATGATTTTTCTAGGAAGACATGGATATACTTCATGAAGAACAAAGATGAAGTATTCAGCAAGTTCAAGGAATTCAAAGCCTTGATCGAGAACCACAGAGAAAAGAAGATCAAGATTTTTCGATTAGATAATGGCGAAGAATTCACATCAAATGAATTCAAAGAGTTATGCAAATATTCAGGGATTAAGAGGGAGTTAACCACTCCATATAATCCACAACAGAATGGGGTTGCAGAAAGGAAGAATAGAATAATCGTGGAAGCTGCAAGGGCCATGCTTCATGTTCAAGATATTCCCATGCATCTATGGGAAGAAGCTGCCATAACAGCAGTGTATGTATAAAACCGTACTCCACATAGAGTACTCGAGAATAAGACACCTAAAGAAGTCTTTTCTGGAAGGCGGATCAAGCAACAAATATTGCCTCAACCCTTGGCAAAGGAATTTTAGTGGTTAATGGTTTCAGCATCTATAGTTAGCTCCCATAGGACCAGGGATTATGGTCTATGGGGTTTACTCCAAGCCTCCCCCACGTGGAGCCTTGCAGCATGCTCCTCAACTCGTGGCGTATCTCACTCCCATATGAAGGCGCATGGGTTCACACATTCGGCCCGCTTCACTGTATTTAACTGGACGTACGTCTCCTGCTCAGAGTCTCATCCGAGGCTTCATTCTATTTTCATATGTGTTATGTCCCACCCCCTTCATGTGATTTAGGTGGTAGATCATCCTTCGAATATGGTTGAATTGATTATGAAAAATGATCTCGTTATTAGCCAGGGTTATGGAACTGCTCGTGTTCTCCATTGTTGGTTTGCTTGCAGGTTCAAAACCGTTGAGTCTATTAGAATTCAGGTTGTTCTCTGCATAATGGAAGCCTCTTCGAAATCTACGATGTCATCAGCTCCGGTCTAGTCTGTCGCGACCGACATAAGAGAGATACAGAAGAAGATTAAAAGTATGAATCAATTCCTGAACAAGTTGGACACTGAGGGAGGGCATCGTTTGGAAATTGTAGACTGGGACATTGTTCAGCTGCGAAAGGAGTTTTCCCAAACCATCAATCAGATCGAAAAAGCAATGATCAAATTGCTCGCATATCTAGAAATCAAATTTGAAAAGCTGGAGCTTAAGGTGGTGAAATTGGAGGCCTCTGTGCTCACAGGTTCTTCTTCTCGTCATGGAGGCAATGTTAAATGATCCAAGCTCTCCTTGGATTTTTCGTTTTTGGTCTTCTATGTTTCGTAGTGAATAGCGTGTAACTAAGCAGTGTAGTTTCTTTTTGACTTTCTTTATGAACTGGAAGGGTAGCAGTAGTAAAATATCAAATTTTGTATGAGTTGTTGCACTCTGAACTTTAAATGCCGCTTTCTAAGGGAATCTTTGCACTATGTGGTTTTGTCTCAGTGGTTACACCACTGTTTTTTTATAAATATAACTGTTTTTGTCTAAAAAATAATAATAACAAACATAGTGGACCTAGTATAGCTTTTTTTTGTAAGTTCAGAGTCTAATCTATTGATTCAAAATAACAATACAAGAAAAAATACAAGTCATTGTAGAAGTTCTATGAACTCAGTGTAGTAGAGTATAGTTTGAAGCCTGCCCCTCTCAGGAAATCAAGCTTTTAACATCAAACATATCCTCCCTATAGTAGGGAAAACAGATCATACTGAGATCAATATAGGCAGTGTTGAAACAAAAAATAATGTGTTTTGTTGTTGCAAAAAACTATGAAATCTAGACACATAATGACCATATGAAAATTAAACAAAACCTCGGGAACCTGAACTCAGTTCTTGGAA